>CAKNYM010051346.1:127201-171615 GCA_932195095.1 Andricus curvator | reverse complement strand
TAATGACTACAAAACAATTCAAAAGAATTTAAATAAATTCGAAAATTTTATAAAAATCAAAAAAATCCATTTATTTCAGTAAAATTTGAGTGAATTTAGAGGAATTCAAGGTAAACGAGAAGAATTCAATGAAATTCATGAAAATTCAAGATGAATTAAAAATTCAAAGTAAATTTAAAAAATTCAAACTAATTTTTTTTTTAAATCAAATGAATTGAAAACAATGTAAAAATATGAAAAAACTACATTGAATTCAGTAACTTTGAAATGAGCTCAAAAATTAAAGGGAATTCAAAACAAAAAGGTGAAATGCCTAAGAATTCAAGGTGAGGTTAAAAGACTTCAGGATCAATTAAATAAAAAGTTTAACAAAATTTAAAAAATCTATTGAATTAAGAAGAATTGAGAATAATTTGGAAAAATTCAAGTATATTAAATAAATTCACGAGAATTCCAAATAATTTGAAAGAATTCAGGGAAAATAATAAGAATTCAGAATGAATTCCAAAAAATAATTTCAATTCTTTTCAAATCTTTGAAACCCTACTAATTTCGAACCAATAATGACTACAAAACAATTCAAAAGAATTGAAATCAATTCGAAAATTTTATAAAAATAAAAAAAATCCATTTATTTCAGTAAAATTTGAGTGAATTTAAAGGAATTTAAGGTAAACGAGAATAATTCGATGAAAATTCAAGGTGAATTAAAAAAATTCAAATGAATTGAAAACAATTTAAAAATATGAAAAGAAAACTTCTATGAATTCAGTAACTTTGAAATGAGCTTAGAAAAGTTCAAGGGAATTCAAAAGAATTTGATGAAATGCCTAAAAATTAAATCAAAACTTAAAAATTAAAAAAAAATCCATTGAATAAATTTAGAAGAATTCAAGTGAAGTAAAAAAATCACTGGAGTTCCAAAGAATTTGAAAGAATTCAGGGTAAATTAATACGAATTCAGAGTCAATTTCAAAAAATAACTTCAAATTTCTTCAAATCTTTGAAACCCTAGTAATTTCTAACCAAAAAAGTGACTAATAACTACAAAACAATTCAAAAAATTCAAATAAATTGGAAAAATGTATTTTAATCGAAAAAATCCACTCGTTTCAGTAAACTTTGAGTGAATTTAGAGGAATTTAAGGGAAACGAGAAGAATTCGATGAATTCATTAAAAGTCAAACTGAATTTAAAAAACAATCATGTGAATTCAAAACAATTCAAAAATATGCAAAAATTAATTGAATTGAGTTAGTTTGAAATGAGTTTAGAGAAAATAAAAGATAATTTAAAAGAATTTGATGAAATACCTAAGAATTTAAGGTGAGTTTTAAAGACTTCAAGATGAATTAAACAAAAAACTTTTTAAAATCCATTGAATTGAGTAAAATTGAGTGAATTTGGAAAAATGCACTTCTTGTGAATAAATTCTTTGAATTCCATTAAAATATTAAACTCCCTTAAAATTATTAAAACCCTTGGAAATCGCTTGAAATTGTTTAAATCTCTTGAAAATGCCTTAGAATCTTTTAAAATACCGTAAAATATTTCAGATATTTCAAATCCTTTGACATCTTTTGAAATCCCTTGAAACTTCTTAATGCTCTTGAAAATACCTGGGAATCTTTTGAAACCCCCTTAAATATTGCAAATCCTATTAAATTACTGAAATTAATTAAACATTTCTTTGTAATCTTTTAAAATAACCTAGAATATTTATAATCCCTTAAAATCTTTTGAAATACCTTACCATTTTTTAAAGCTCTAGAAAATGCCAAGAAATGTGAAAAATACCTTAAAATATTTCAAATCTTTTGATCATTTTATCAATTAATCTTAAGGGCCAATTAAATCAAAACTTCTAAGAATTCTAAAAAAATTCATTGAATTAAGTAAAATTGATTAAATTTAGAAGAATTCAAGTGAATACAAAAATTCAAAAGAGTTCCAAAGAATTTAAAAGAATTCAGGATAAATTAATAAGAATTCAGGGTGAATCCGAACAAAAATTTCAGATCTCTTTAAATCTTTAAAACACTACGAAATAACTCAGTTTTCTTGAATAAATTCTTTAAAATCCACTAAAATGTTGCTAAATCCCGTGAAATTCTATGAAATCTGGTGATATTTCTTAAAATCCTGGAAAAGTTATTAAAATACCTTGAGATTAAAAAAAAACCCCCTTACAATCATTGAAATCCTCGGAAACCTTATAAAATCCCGTGAAATCTTTTAAAATATCTTAAAACCTTATAAGTCTTGTAAAATCGTTCCATACTCTGGTGGAAAAATTTTTACAAAAAAGTGCAGAAAACTAAAACTATTTTTACAGGAATCTATAAATAAATACAATAAATTGCAAACAAAATTACGGGAAAGTACAACTTTTTTCTATTATTAAGACGAATTTTGTACTTTTTTTGTATTTTTGTGTACATTGTTGTATTTTATCGTAGTTTTAATTTTCTACATGCATTTACAAAAAATTACAACTACAAGAATCTACAGGAATTTACATGTTTTGCAGCCAAAAAGTTGTTCTTTTTCGACCTAGCATGACAAATATTTAGAATATTGCAATGAGATCATTTTAAATTAAGATGCGATCATGTATACATGATCGCTATTACAAAAAAAGCTTTTATGTTTTCACCTTAAAGGAATGGAAGAATATTAAAAAACAATGATGAATAATCATTATTAAACAACAAAAAAGCTTACATTTTAAGTTGTTTTTTTTTCAAATATATAGCAGTCGATTGGACCCCATATATGTCATTTAAAATTATGTAATTTCAATATTCTCAATATTTGTCACCCTAGGTCGATAAAGAACAACTTTTTTTAAAAGGTTCGAACTCTTGAAGATAAGAAATTTTTCATTTAAAGTTATAAAAACTGAACCGAAAATTAAGACACTCAAAGTGAAGTACACACTTTTGAATTTTAAACTTTTAAAATTATTAAAGCTTAAAAAAATGTTCATTGAAACCCTCAATAATTTCCTCGTATAAAACTTTTCAACTGAAAATTTTTTAAATAAAAGCTAATAATAACATTATTATCTTGGAACTCGAATTTTTCCTACAATTTTTAAAAATCCTGCAAAAGTAAAAAAAACGACCTTAAAATCATCTCGATTCTTTCTTGAAAATTTTCGAAATCTTATTAAATATTCTTTTAAAATTAATTTTTCAAACAAAAAATTATTGTAATTTTTCAAGGAATTTTGATATACATTTTTTGTTCATTTAAAACCTTTTAAATTGCTTAAAAAGCTTATAAATTTTGTTTTCGAAATCTTCAAAAATCTACATTGTGTATTAAATGGTTTGAAATATTTCACGCTTTAAACTATTTTGGAATCTTTTCAAAACTTCTAAATATATTTCAAACTTGCTCGATTATTTTCCAAATTAATAATTGTTCAATTGTCATTTATTAATCAAAAAAGTTTGTTTTAAATCTTTTTAAATTTTCTCTTGGAATTAATTTTTCAAAATAAAAAATCATTTTAAATTTTCCACGCAAACTTAAGAATTTATTTTATTTTATTAAAACCTTTAAAGATCTTCGAAAAGCTTCAAAATTTTATTTCGAAACCTTCAGAATCTAAATTTAGTGTTTTATTTTTCAAAATATTTTCCAGTTTTAAATTAAGTTTGGATTTTCCAAATTGATCATTGTTATTAATTTATTCATCAAAATTGAATAATTTCACTTAAATTTATTAACAATTTGTTAAATAGAACGATTAAAATTGTAACGTCCAAAAATTAAATTTAGCACTTTGAATTATTAATGATTCAAAGCTTTCTATTTGAAATCATTCAGTTTAAAATTGTTTAGTTTTTAATATTTGACTTTTAATTGCTCATTGTAATAAAAAAGTAAAATATTGGTAAATATTCAAAAAAATGTCATCCTTAATTTAAAAATTACGAATTAAATGATTAAAAATGTAATATTTTAGATTGAAACAATATTTTTTAATATGATTTGGAATTGAATAAGAGCGTTTAATTATGAATCTATTAATTTGAAATTATTTTAAAATTAAGAATAGTTCTAAAGTTTCAATCGAGCGTTTACATTTTTTCATCTACTGAGGCTTTCAAATTGAAAAATTTATATTTTTAACGTTAAAATCTGTAACTTGCTTAATTTTGAACAGATTCAGAATCGTCCTGTAAAATCAGTTATTGATCAATTTTCAATAATGGAACTACAATTCAATGTGTTTATTATAATAGCAAAAATTCTTGGTAAAAGTGTATTATTTTTTTAAATTGTAGTTTCTTGTAGAAACTTATATATTACATATTTTACAAAAATTTACAGTAAAGTACAAGTCGAAACGTTGATGCGGATTCTAGAAGTATTGTTTGTAATTTTTTTTTTTTTTTTTTTTTAATTTTCCACAATAATTTACGTAAAATTAGAAGTGTTTTTATGACTTAAAAAACTAAAATTAAAAAAATGTGAAATCCTTTATTTTTCTGTAATACCTTGTAGATTTTTACAACAAAGTAACAAAAAATATATTAATAAAAAGTTATACAAATTTTTGAATTGTAGAAACTTATACGTTATTGTTAATTTTTTTAATTTTCTACCAGAAAATACAAGAAAAAAATTAGCTATTTGTATTCAACTGTATTTTATTGTTAAATTTTGTATATTTTTTTACAAAAAAGTACAGATTTGAACAAAAAATTACACTTGTAGAAATGTTGTACTTTCTTGTAAAAATTTTTTCCACCAGGGTATCTTTCGAAATTCTAGGAAATTCTTTATCCTAAAGTATTTCAAATTCTTTGAAATCCCATTAAACTACTAAAAACAATTAAAAATTACTTGAAATCTGTTAAAATAACCTAAAATTACCTAAACTATTTTAAATCCTTTACAGTCTTCCGAAATCCCTTGAAATTTCTTAAAGATCTTGAAAACGCCAATTAATAAAGAATTCCATGGAATCTTTTTAAATTCCCTAAAATATTTTAGATTAAATTCTCTTAGAATGCCTTAGAAGTTCCAAAAATATCCTAAAATCTTAAAAATCCCTTCAAATTATTGAAATCTATTACAAATTTCTCGGAATGTTTAAAAGTAATCTGAAATATTTCAGAAGAATTGAAGACAGTTCAGAAATAGCTATAGACCTGAATTGAATAGTGATTAATCCATGAGTTAATTTATTGAAAGAAAAGTGACTAATGTGATTTTTTTCATTTAAAAAACTGTCTAAAAAGTGATTTGATAAAAGAGTGACTAATAGTGACTTTGTGGTAGCCCTGTTTTTTTAGTTACTTCTTACAGAAATTCCCTATGATTTTTGCTATTTTTTTAAAAATGCTCTTGGAAGCTTTGATCTTATTATAAATTTTGTAGGGCCCCTAACTGAATATAGGGTACAGTAGGGGATACAGGGACCGGTCTGTGAGGCCTGCAAATTGAAAACTACTTAATTGTGTTAATCCCCACTTGAACTAAATTTTCTTTTTAAATTCACAGATACGATTGGTACTGGCCCTACAGTTTCACCGTGGCTCTCAGTACAAAATTAAACTCCCTGAAACTTTTGCTTCAAGTGACATTCTGTCACCCACCAACGGGCGAAGTTCACGATGGCATTACAGTCCAGCCAATCAAATTTTACTTCACCGATCAAACAAAAGTTGGTACAACAACTGCTGGTGAAAATGCGGTTGTACAAATGGTAGGATCTCTTTATGATTCCATCGAGGGAGATTTTGGCTCACTGGCGACTCGTTTGTACCGAGCCTTCAGACCCAAACCGCTCAAAACAACAAACCCCTGGAAATGGAGGCAGATGTGTTGCTTGCCTTATATCGTTATATTCGAAGTTTGCTTCTGCAGCTTCCTTGTATTAATTTCTATCCTCTCTGTGTATCTCGTTGATATATCTACCGACACGTAAGTTTCATTTTTTATTTTATTTAATTTTTTACTTTATAGATTTTCAGAAAAAAGTTACATTTTCAACCAAAAAACATGAATCTTCAACCAAAAAAAAAATTATTTTGTACCCAAATAGTTGATTTTTCAACCGAAAATTTGAATTTCCAACCAAGAATATTCATTTTCTATCAAAAAAGACAAATTTTCAATAAATGACATGAATTTTCAACCAAAAAGTTGAATTTTTTATTTAAAAAATGATAAATTATTACCAAAAATACGATCGTTAAATTTTCAGTTAAAAAAATTAATTTAAAAACTGAAGAAGTAAAATTTTCAATTAAAAAATTAACTTTTTACCAAGAAAAACGAATTTTCAACAAAATAGTTTATTTTTCAACTAAAGAAATAAATTTTCGACTAAAATGATGAACCTTGAACCAAAAAAAAATTATTTTGTAGCCAATAGTTGATTTTTCAACCCAAAAGATGCATTTTCAACTAAGAAAGTTAATTTTTAACTATATAGTTAAATTTTTAACCCAAAACATGAATTTCCAACCAAGAAGATTCATTTTCTATCAAAAAAGACAAATTTTCAATAAAATGCATGCATTTTCAACCAAAAAGTTGAATTTTTAACTAAAAAAATAATAAAATATTACAAAAAATACGATCGTTAAATTTTCAGTTAACAAAATTAATTTAAAAAATGAAAAAGTAAAATTTTCAGTTAAAAAAATTAAATGTTTAGAAAAAAAAAGGAATTTTCAACAAAATAGTTTATTTTTTAACTAAAGAAATAAATTTTCGACTAAAATGAAGAACCTTCAACCAAACAAACAAAAATTTTGTTAGCCAGATTGTTGATTTTTCAACCAAAAAGATGCATTTTCAACTAAGAAAGTTAAGTTTTAACCAGATAGTTGAATTTTCAACCCAAAACATGAATTTCCAACCAAGAAGATTCATTTTCTATCAAAAAAAGACAAATTTTCAATCAAATACATAAATTTTCAACCAAATAGTTGAATTTTCAACCATAAAAATTAATTTTTTTACAAAAAAAAAAGATAAATTTTCAATAAAATACATGAATTTTCCACAAAAAAGTTGAATTTTTAACTAAAAATCGTAAATTTTCAACCAAAAATTTGAATAGTTCAATTTTCAACCCAGAAGATGAATTTTCAACTAAGAAGATTAATTTCTTTGTCAAAAAAGACATTTTTAACAAAGTACATGACTTTTTAACCAAATAGTTAAATTTTTAACTAAAAAAATTAATTTTCACAAAAATAGAATGCTTAAATTTCCAGTTGAAAAAAAAGTAATTTTAAACGAAAAAAAAGGTTTTCAACAAAATAGTTCAATTTTCAACTAAAGAATCTTTAGGCAGAAAATTTAATTTTTAACCAGGTAGTTGAATTTTCAACCCAAAACATTAATTTTCAACGAAACAGTTGAATGATTGAATTTTCAACCAAAATGATGAATTTTCAACAACAAAAAGTTCATTTTCAACTAGATCGTTGAATTTTAAGCCCAAAAGATCAGTTTTCAACCAAGAAGATTACTTTTTTTTTATTAAAAAAAGACAAGTTTTCAAGAGAATACATGAATTTTCAACCAAATAATTGAATTTTTAAATAAAAACCTTTTTTGACAAAAAATGTAATTGTAAAGTTTTTAGCTAAAAAATTAATTTTAAACCAAAATGATGGATCTTTAACCAAAAAATAATAATTTATCATTGTATCTGAAAATTCCTTTTCTTTTTGTTTCAAATATTTTTTCAAACTGAAAATTTATTCCATTTTTTGTTGTTGAAAATGTATTTTTATTAGGAAGCTCAACTATTTGGTTGAAAATTCATTTTTTGGTTAATAACTATTTGGTTGATATTTTATGTTTGAATTTCAAATGTTTTGTTAAAAATTTGTCTGTTTGTATAGAAAATTCGTCCTTTTGGATTTAACATTCATCTTTTCTTCTTGAAAGCTAATTATTTTTTATTGAAAAATCTACTATTATATTTTTGTTGGAAAATGTTTCTGTGTTGGTTAAAAATTAGTTGATTTGGTTAAAAATTCAACAATTTTGTTAAAAAGACGTCCTTTCTGGTTGAAAATACAACTGTTTTATTGAAAATACGTCTTTTTGTGTTGAAAATTCAACTATTTTGGTAGAAAATTAACTTTTTGTTGAGAATTCATATTTTGATGTTGAAAATTGAACTGGAATCTTCCTCGGTTTAAAATTTAACTATTTGTTTGTAAATTTGTCTTTTTGGTTTAAAAATGCATCTGTTTTAGTAAAAATTTTATCTTTTGTAGACAAAAATGCTACTGTTTGGTTGAAAATTTATTTTCTCTGGTTGAGGATTCAACTATTATTACTAATACTACTGTTACATTATTCGTTGAAAATTCATCCTTCTGGGTTGCAAATTCAACTACTTGGGTGAAGGTTGAACCACTTTGTTAAAAAAAATCAATTTTTGTTGTTGAAGTTTCATCGTTTTAGATGAAAATTCATCTCTGGTTCAAAACACTTTTTTTTAAATTAATTTTTGTATCTGAAAATTTAAATATTCCAGTTGAAAATTGATAATTTTAGTTGGAAATACTCAAAAATTTATTTTTTCGGTTGAAGGTTCAACTGTTTTACAGAAAATTCGTTTTTTTTTTGGCTTGTAAATTTCAGCAATTTGGATAATTTTTTTTTCTTTCTTGACTGAAAAAGATTTATTTGTGGAAAATTCGTCTTTTTGGTTAGAAGATTCATCTCTTTGTTTAAAAATTTGACTATTTTGTTTAAAATCAATTTTTTTGTTTGTTAAAAATTAGTTTCCTTTACTGGAAATTTAACTTTTCCGTTTTTGATTTAATTTTTTTTTCTTCAAATTTCAACTATTTGTTTAAAGATTCATGTGTTTGGTTAAAAATTCATCATTTTTCGGTAGCAAATTAATATTCTTGGTTGAAAATTTGTCTTTTTGATTTTAAAATTCATCTTTTGGTAGAATTTTACCTTCTTTGGTTGAAATATCAGTTATTACATGTTTTTTTGAAAATTCTACTTTGTAGATTGAAAATTCTACTATTTTGTTGAAAATTCGTTTTCTTTTGTTGAAATATCAACTATTACATTTTCTATTCAAAATTCAACTGTGCATTAAAAACCATAGCGTGGATTAATATTTTTTAACCAGAAATATTTCAACTGTTCAATATATAAAATTTATAAATTGAAAATTTTGCAATTTAAGGCATTTTATTTGAAATTATTCAACTGGAAAGTGTTAAAAGCTTCCATTTCATGAGTTTAAATTATGGAGCGGTTGAATTAAAATTGTTCTAAGCTTCAGTTGTAAAATACTACAATTCAATAGAGTTACACTTGTTGTTTTAATTTGCAATTCAGTTTTGATTACTTCAAATGAAAAAAATGTCCGTTTAAGTAGTTGAAATTTTTTAAATTTCAGTGACCTTGAACATTTTTTATAAGTCGCTGTGATCCCTGGTATTGAATTTTTAGAAAACTGAACTTAACATATTCTTTTTTTGTCTTTTCAGAGTCACTATTGAGCCCTTTACTGCACATATTATAATGCTCACCGTTGCGCTCTTGTTGTCTGTTAGCATAATAGCAAATTTGTACACCTGGAGTAGAACGCTTCGGGCACTATTTTTCTCCCAAAGGAGACACCTTCAGCGAAGCATATCCAAATTGGAAACTTTAAAGAGTGAAGGCTTTCTTCAAACTCTAAAACGGGAAGTGAATCTTATGACGGATATGGTGAGTCTTCTTTCTCTCCTCCCAATACTTTCTTCTAACTTCTGCATTAGGGTTGATCGAAAATAAAAAATGATAGATTTCGAAATCGATACAATACGAAAAAGTAATTTGGAATCGATAGATATGCAGCTTCAGGCGCGGATCCAGGGGGGGGGAGTACGGTGACTTGCCCCCCCCCCAGCCCTGAATCGAATTTTTCAAATAAAATAATGGGGGAGTTTACCACTCACCAGAGTGCGTAATCTGTTCGGGTCCGCGTTCTGCAAAAATTCAAATTTGATATATGAAAAATAGCTTTTTACATTCTAATCAGATGCGTAGTTTTTGTTTTATTCGTAAAAAACAACATTAAAAAAAATATATACATAATTTTTAGACAAACGACACAAGCTATGAAAAGAATTAATAGACAAAAGTTGCTCTTTCAAAAAAGAGTGAAAACTCATCCAAATTTGTTATTAATAATTTTTAGATAGGACGACTAGATTTTCTTTTAATCGTAAAAAATAAGATTGAAGATAAAAAAATTAAATTTTTGAAAAAACGAGACAAGAGACGAAAAAAATGAAAAGACAAAAGCTTTACGCTAAGATACGTATTTTCAGTTTAAATCGTAAAAAATAAATTTGAAAATAAAGAAATCAAGTTTATGGAAAAATGTCACAAGTTGCAATAATAGTAGTAGTTGCAGTATAATCACCCAAGGGAAAAATCTACTTTTGTCTCGTGTTGCATATAGTATTTTATTCCACTCTCGACTGAAAGGCCACTTTTTGGTCCTGAAAAGCGGGGTCGAAACAACTTCGCATTTTGTTAGATTTTCTTTAAAATTTTTTAACAGATTTTTTGGAAATTAAAAAAAAATTTTGAAATTTTTGAAAATTTTTGGAAAAAAATTACTTTTGCCCCGCTAAATTTTACTTTCGCCCCGCTAATTTTACTTTCGACCCGCTTATTTTACTTTTGCCCCGCGAAACTAATTTTCGGGAAAAATATGCTACTTTCGCCCCGCTTATCAGGGGCAAAAGGTGGGTTTTCCGGTCGGGTCTGGAATAAAATGTTTAATAATGCATATTATGAATTGTAATAATATAAATTTATTGAAATGATATATTTTCAGGGTAGCTGAGAATTAAAATTGGTGCAAAATAAGGAACAAATATTAAAGTAATCATGAAAAATAAAATGTGTACATTATTTTGCAATATCTGAATAAGCAGTACCAGACTGTGGTACAGAAATAAATATAATATACATTTGATATAATAGTGTTGAGCATAATGTAAAAAAGTTCACATTTTTGACAAAATCGAGTGCGAAGCACGAGATACGTTATGAAAATGTGTTCGTTAAAGCCGAAGGAGCTTTAACAAAAGAGAATTCACAGTCACCAAATTACAGTTGTCGATGCTTTGATCTTCAATTTTAAAAGGCCTTTGAACAAATTTTGGGAAAGTACAAAGACCGAGCGCGTAGCGCGAGGTAAATACGTTTTCCAGTCCGAAGCGCGAGATAAATATATTATCGAGCGCGAAGCGTGAGAACCAACAGTCGCGCGCCCAAGGCGCGCTGAACCTTGCGAGCCGCGCGCGCATCGCGCGATGACAATGTGCCCGCGCGGCTGGCAGATTTTTTTTATACAAATTATTAATAAAAGTTTATAATTCATTCGTGAAATAGAGTCAAAGTGTCAGTCATTCAGTTTGAAAAGAAAAAATTTAATTTTTTGAGTACTGTCAGTTTTTCTTGCATAGTTCTGAATTTCACAAATATAACATTATTTTTTACTGAAAGAACGTTTCAAAGTACATTTTTTCAAAAAATTTCTATTTTTTATAGCGAGAAAAAAAAACATTTTTTCAAACTGAAAAACCAACTGTTTTGGAGAAAAATCGTCTTCTTTTTTTTGGTTGAATTCAACTGTTTTTGATCAAAATTTTATCGGTTGAAGTTTCTTCTCTTTGGTTGATAATTTAACTACTTTGTTAAAAATTTGTCTTTCATTTGCTTTGGTTTTATTTTTGGTTAAAAACTGATCTTTTTTATTTGAAAAATTATTTGATTTATTGAAAATTCATCCTTTTTGGTTGAATTCAACGGCTTGTAATTTCAATAATTTTTTTGTTGAAATATCAATTATTACATTTTACTTTGCTTGTTGAAGATTTATCTCTTTAGTTTAAAATAAACTATTTTGGTGAAAATCAGTTTGTTTCTTTGAAAATTGATTAACTGAAAATTTAACTTACCATTTTTTGTTAAAAATTCGCATTTTTCAGTTTAAAAATCAACCATTTGGAAGCAAATTCATGTATTTTATTAAAAATTCATCTCTTGTGGTTGAAAATTCAACTATATGTTCAAAAATTGACTTTTTTTAGAAAATTATTCTTCTTTTTTGAAAATTCATTTATTTTGGTTAAAAATTCATTTCTTTGGTTAAAAATTTAACTACTTTGTTAAAATTATCTTGTTGTTAAACATTAATATTTCAGTGGAAAATTGATCTTTGTGGTTGAAAATTTAGTAGTTTTGGTTCAAAAATTTAAGTATTTTGTTCATACCTCCTTTTTTTGGTTCAAAATTATTTTTCTAACTGTAAATTGAACTATTTCAATTTTCGTTACAAATATATTTTTTTAGTTGCAAATTCATCTCTTTCGATGAAACTTTAACTATCTTATTGAAAATTTGTTTTTTTGTTGTTGAAAATTAATTTTTTTGTTTAAATTCAACTGTTTTTCATGTAATAATAAAATCTTTTTTTGTTGAAATATCAACTATTTAATTTTTCTTTGAAATTTCATCTTTTTTGGTTCAAAGTTATACTACTTTGTTAAAAAGTAATTTTGTGGTTGAAGATTCATTACTTTATAGTTGAAAATTCATTTCTATGGCTGAAGCTATTCTAGTAAAAAATTCGCTTTTTTTTGGTAAAAATTAATTTTTGTAACAAAAGATGTACCTATTCCATTTTTGGTTGAAAATGTTTTCTTTTTTAGTTCAAAATTTACTTCTTTTGTTACAAATTGGACTATATTGTTGGAAATTCAATTTTTTGATCTGAAAATTTCACTATTCCATTTTTGGTTAAACATTAATTTTTTTAGTTGAAAATCTAACAAGTTTGTTAAAAATTCGCTTTTCAGTAGAAAATTTGCCTTTTTCAGCTAGAACTTCAAATATTTAGTTGGAAATTGGTGTATTTTGTTCAAAATTTATCTTTATTGGTTGAAAATTCTACTATTCGGTATTAAAAATAGCGAATGTTATCAAAACACGTGCTTTGAATTTTTGCAGTAGAAAATAATGTTATGTTTGTAAAATTCAGAACTATATTAATTTTAATTGTTCTAATTTAAAAAAATTATTTCTAAGTGAAAAAGTTGAATTTTGATGTGTAAATAACAGATAAAAATGTATTCATTTAGAGAAAATTCGAATAAAGTTGAGGAGATATTTAGATGTTTTTAAATAAAATTTTGAAGCTTTTAAGGATTTTGAAATATTGGACAGTTATAAATTTGGAAAAAATTGAAATAATTTGAAGAAATATTTAAAAGTTTTGAACAAATTCAAAAATAATTTAAAACTTGAAAAGATGTCAAAAAAATGTAAAACAAAATGTAGATTTTTGAAGATTTCAAACGAAAAATTTAGAAGCTTTTCAAGCATTTTAAAAGGTTTCAAAATAATAAAAAAAAATGATTAAGATTCCTTGAAAAATTGAAAATGATTTTTTATTCTGAAAAATTAATTTCAGGCGAATATTTAAAAAGATCTTCAAAACTGTGAAAACATTAAACTGGAAGATATTAAAGCAATTTTTTGTTAATTTCGGATCATTTTAAAAGATATTTAGAAGTTTGGAAACATTTTCAAAAATAATTTAAAATTTCTAAAGATTCCAAAGAATGTAAAATAAAATGTAGATTTTTGAAGAGTTTGAAATAAATATATGTAGCTTTTTAAGAATTTTGAAAGGTTTCGAAATAATAAAAAAAAATTCTAAGGTTCCTGGGACAATTTAAAGCGATTTTTTATTTAAAAAAATATAGTTTTTAAAGAATGTTTTAAAATATCTCGAAACAAATTGTGATGTATAAATAACAATTGAACAATTACTCATTTGCAACGTCTTAAAATTAAAATCAGTTAATTTCTAATTAAAAAAGTGTTCAACTTAAAAAATGGTATTCTTTCAATTTTTAATGTTTCTAAATTAAAGTTGCCTAAAATGATATAATTTTTAAAACTTATAAGTTTGTTGATTCATTCTTTAATTTAGGACATTGAAAATGATAGCGTGCATTTATAATTTATGCAAATTTTGATTAGTTAAAACGATTACTTCAAACCAATAATTTTGTAAGAACACGAAAAAATCTGCCTCAGCCAGGATTTGAACCGGGAATATGAATATCGCAAAAAGTGGAAATAGACGCCTAAATTTTTTGCGGATTTTAATCAACTATTTTTTAAGAGATAATTCCTATTTAATTCACCCCTGATTACAGAAGAAATTCTCAGCACCTGTGTAAATAGCAGAAGAATTTTCTCGGGTACTTGAAAATACATTAGGAAAAAAATCGCCAAAACCCAGGAATTGAAATTGGAAATACAGCTAATTTTTAGAATTCTGATTTTGGTATTTAATGAAATTATCTTTATAATTTGTGGCTTTAAATTTTGCTGCGTATATGTAGGCTTTTTAAAACCAAACACGTACTGTACGTGCGCGATTATTGTTTTTTCTTGTCTCACGCAATTTTTAATTAAAATATAAAATTAATGTTGACACGAAATTTATTATTTCATAATATTTTTAATAATTATTGATGAAAATTGTTATCTCAACTTCAGAGTATATAATATTTTTTTGTTATATTATAGACAATCCAAATGTTTCATTTTTGTTAAAAAAGACGTAAAGTTGTTCAAAATTGTAAGTTTGATTTTTAAACGTAAATAATTTTCGTTTAAAATAACGGATTTCCGGTGAAAAATTATAACATACCTTATTATATGGAGTGACATAATTTTGCCGAATTTTTAAAATTCCGAATGCGGAAAAATACCGAAAAGAGAATTACTGAAACAGAAATTTCCTGAAAAATGAATATTCCCGAAAGAAAATAAAACTATCAAAAATGTTTATTCCAGAAATTTTAAAACCCGAATTTTCAAATTCCTGTAAATAGTGAATTTCTAAATTTTCGAATTCCCGAAAGTAGTGAATTGCCGAATTTTTCAATTCCCGAATCAAGTGTGCTATTAAATTTTTTTTGGGGGGGAATTTGAAAATTCAGCAATTTATAATTTTCGGGAATTTGAAATATCGGAAATATACTAATTTCGAGAATTTAAAATTTCGGGAATTCACTATTATTGGGAATTTGATCATTTCGGGAATTTGAATTTTTGGGAATTTTCATTTTTCGGAAAATTTCTGTTTCGTTGATTATTTTTTCGGTGTTTTTCCACGATCGAGACTTTGAAAATTCGGCAAAATTATGCAATTTCTATTATTGTTTACATATTGTGAATAATCTTTAAAATCTAATAATTTTGTGTTAACAATATTGTAGTATTTTACTATAAGGACCGATTTCTGGTATAAAATGTCAACAGAGCCCAAAACTGTACAAAAATGGAGAATTTAATTATTCAAAATGATAATCTGAGAAATCTTACAATTTTTTAAATAAAAAATACCAATTTTTGACGAAAATCCCGTAATATAACATAACATAACAAAATATTGTTCCAAATTGCAAATTTGTTTAATTAAATTTTTTTGTTCAAAATAACCTATTTCTGGTATAAGGCGTTAACATAACCTTGAATTGTTTCAAAATTGTAAATCTTCTTTGAAATCTATATGGATATTTCCGGTGAAAACTGCTTATAGCTTAACTTACAATTTGACAAAACTGTTCAATTTTGGTTTGAGCCAATTATTTTTTCACTAAAAATACCGATTTCCTGTATAAAACTCCAACATAACCTAAAATGGTTAAAAAGTTGTGAATCTTCTTTGAAATCTAATTTTTTAAAATTAAAAATACAAATTTTCAAAGATGAACACTAACGTAATCTAAAATTGTTAAAAGATTCTAAATCTTGTTCAAATTACAATGATTTTTGTTTTAAAATACCAATTTTCGGTGTAAAACAACAACGTAACCCAAAACTCTTCAAAAATTATGAATCTTCCTTGTAATCTAACAATTTTTAATAAAAATTTAAATTTCCGACGAAAGACATTACGACAATCTGAAATTATTGAAGCTTGTGAATTTTATTATTTTAAAGAAAATCATTGAATTTAAATCTAATGGTTTTTGTTTTAAAGTAACGATTTCAGGTAAAACAAAACCTAAAATTGTTAAAAAGTTGTGAATCTTCTATTAAATCTATTTTTTAAATTAAAAATACGAATTTTCGACGAAAAACACTAACATAATCCAAAATTGTTAGAAGATTATAAATGTTGCTCAGATTACAAAATTTTTGTTTTAAAATACCAATTTTCGATTTAAATCACCAACGTAACCTAAAACTGTTAAAAATTATAAATCTTCTTTTAAATCTAATTTTTTTCATTAAAAATACAAATTTTCGAGGAAGAACTATCGTAATCCAAAATTGTTAAAAGACTATAAATCTTGCTCCAATTATGATTTTTGTTTTAAAATACCAATTTTCGATTTAAACCGCCAACGAAACCTAAAACTGTTAAAAAAATATATATCTTCTTTGAAATCTAATGAAATAACATAATCCAATATTATATTTTCAGGAAAGAAAAATTCTCCTTGCTTCAAAAATGTTTTAGCCCACATAATAAGCTGAAACTGTAAAAAAATATGAGAACAAAATAAAAAAGGTAGGGTTTTCACCCACCTTTTTCGAAAATTTATGATTTTGTATTAAAATTCTTTTTTTTAACACTATTTTTAAGCGGAAAGCACTGGCATAAAACATGTACAATATTTTCAATAATTTACAATATAATTTGAAAGTTTTAATTTAACTGCGCAAGAGTAACTAACAATCAGAAATGTATCTCAATTCCTATAATGTTTTATATGATTTTGCTTATTGAAAAGGATTATTTGTAGATTTAATTTTTAAATTATATACACTAGAAAAAAAAGTCTATTAAATATTAAGTTCCGAATTTGGAAACTTTTCTGTAATTCCAATTTCGATTCTTGAGTCTTGGCATTTTTTCTGCAGACAAGACATTTTTTAAACATATTTTTCGTTCGTGGATAACCAAGCTGCATATCTGTCGATTCCAAATTTATTATACTTTTTTAGATTTCCAATAACCTGATTTTTCGCGTTGTATCGATTTCGCATTCCAGATTTTTTTTTATTTTTGACCCAATACTTTCTGAGTAACTTCTGCGTGTCTGAAACTTTTAGATGAAAATTTTCTATTCCAGATCAAGTGCCTCGACAGTTTTAGTTCTCAACAAAGCAGATTAGCCGTTATAGTCGATGGCCTTGACAGTTGCGAGCAGGATAAGGTTTTACTAGTTCTGGATGCGATTCAAGCCTTGTTCAGCGACAACGGTTGTCCCTTTATCGTCATTTTAGCGATCGATCCTCACATCATCGCCAGGGTAATTAATAGAATCCTTATTAAAATTAAAATTAATGAACCTTTCCTTAATCCCAGGGCCTAAAATGTTTATTTAAACTAGGGGAAGCCTCTCTACAGTGGATAATGCAACCTACAGTGGATAATCATTATTTCGCAGCGCAAATATACACAAAATAATTAATTTTATATTTAATTTATTAACACGTATCGTATCTTAACTATTGATTAAATTAAAATACATTTTTTTAGATACATCAGTATTTTTAATTAAACATTATCCACTGTAGGGAGGTTTCTTCTATTATTCTTTAGTATATAAATGATCAAAATTCCTATTTATTTATCGCAGGTTTCGCAGGATTTCCCCTATTTCCCTCTTTTTCCCCTTTTCTTGGTTTTCCGCTTGAATTCGAACTGAATAGTTAATAGAATCCCTATTAAAATAAATGAACCTTTCTTTAATCCCAGGGCCTAAATTGTTTATTTAAACTAGGGGAAGCCTCTCTACAGTGGATAATGCAACCTGCAGTGGATAATCATTATTTCGCAGCGCAAATATAGACAAAATAATTAATTTTATATTTAATTTATTAACACGTATCGTATCTTAACTGTTGATTAAATTAAAATAATTTTTTTAGATACATCAGTATTTTTAATTAATCATTATCCACTGTAGGTTGTATTATCCACTGTAGGGAGGTTTCTTGTATTATTCTTTAGTCTATAAATGATCAAAATTCCTATTTATTTATCGCAGGTTTCGCAGGATTTCCCCCATTTCCCTCTTTTTCCCCTTTTCTTGGTTTTCCGCTTGAATTCGAAATGAATGAATTTTTTGTTGGCAGTTTATTCTTTATGGTTGAAAAATCTACTATAATATTTTTGACTGAGAATTCGCCTTGTTTGGTTAAATATGTTCTTATTTTAGTCTTCCTTTTTGGTTGAAAATCCGTCTTTTTGAATTGTAAATTCAACTATTTTGATATAAAACTGAAATATTGGATTATTCAACTGTTTTATAGAAAATTCGTCCGTTTGGGACGAAAATTCGACTTTTTTGGCAGAAAATGCAACTGTTTAGTTAAAAATTAATCTGTTTCGGTGGATGATTGAACTATTTTTTTTTCAAATGAAAATCTTTTTGTGCTTAAAATATCAACTATTTCATTTTTCGTTGAGAATTCATCTTTTTTTAGTTGAAAATTAAATTTTTTAACCGAAAATTGAACTATTCCATTTTTGGTTAAATATTGATCTTTTTGTTGAAAATTCAATTGTTAGGTTGAAAAATAATTTATTTTGTTGAAAATTCGCCTTTTTGGTAGAAAATTAATCTTTTTTGTTAAAAAATTCATATTTTCAAGTCAAAAATTCAACTATTTTGTAGCCAGTTCGTCTTGCTGGGTTGAAAATTCAACTTTTTTGATTGAAAATTAAACTATTTTGGTTGCAAATTAGTTTTTTTTTTGTTGAAAATTAATTTTTTTAACTGAAAGTTTAATTATTCTATTTTTTGTTAAATATTGATATTTTTTGAAAATGAAACTATTATGTTGAATAATAATGTAATATTTGTTGAAAATTCACATTTTTAAGTTAAAAATTCAACTGTTTTGTAGCAAATTATTTTTTTTTTTTGCTTGAAAATTTAACAATCTGGTTAAAATGTTTTTTTATGGCTGAAAAATCTTTCTTGGTTGAAAATTCGTCTTTTTAGTTTGAAAATTCATCTCTTTTTGTAAAAATTGGATTTTTTTTGGTTAGAAATGAACGTGTTTAGTTAAAAAATAATCTGTTTCGGTGGATGATTCAAGTATTTTTTTATTTCAAATGAAAATCTTTTTGTGCTGAAAATATCAATTATTTCATTTTTCGTTGAGAATTCATCTTTTTTTAGTTTAAAATTAAACTATTTTGGTTAGAAGTTCGTTTTTTGTTGTTGTATATTGCTCTTTTTGTTGAAAATTCAATTGTTAGGTTGAAAAATAATTTATTTTGTTGAAAATTCGCCTTTTTGGTAGAAAATTAATCTTTTCCTGTTAAATAATTCATGTTTTTAAGTCAAAATTTCAACTTTTTTTGTTGAAAATTAAACTATTTTGGTTGCAAATTCGTTTTTTTTGTTGAAAATTAATTTTTTTAACTGAAAGTTAAATTATTCCATTTTTTGTTAAATATTTATCATTTTTGAAAATTAAACTATTAAGTTGAAAAATAATGTAATATTTGTTGAAAATTCACATTTTTGTGTTAAAAATTCAACTGTTTTGTAGCAAATTCTTTTTTTTTTGCTTGAAAATCTAACAATCTGGTTAACATTTTTTTTCTCTTATGGCTGAAAAATCTTTCTTGGTTGAAAATTCATCTTTTTAGTTTGAAAATTCATCTCTTTTTGTAAAAATTGCATTTTTTTGTTAGAAATGAACCTGTTTAGTTGAAAATTAATCTGTTTTGTTTGAAGATTCCACTGTTTTGTCGAAAATTCGTCTTTTTAGTGGAATTCAAATGATTTTTATTTAAAATCAAAATCTTTTTGGGTTGAAATATTTAATATTATATTTTTGGTTTAGAATGGATCTTTTTTAGTTAAAAATTTAACTATTTGGTTGAAAATTTTTTATTTTTTAGTAGAAAATTAACTTTTGGGTAGAAAATTCATCTCTTTAGTTGAAGAATCAACTGTTTGGTTAAAAATTCATCTATTTTGTTATGAATTAACGTTTTCTCTTGAGAATGCATATATTTTGGTTGAAAATTCAACTCTTTTGTAGACAAACCGTCTTTTTTGCTTGAATTTTCAAGAATTTGATTGAAATTTGTCTTCTCTCATGACTGAAAAATCTTTCTTGGTTGAAAATTAGTTTATTTTGTTGAAAATTCGTCTTTTTTGGTTGAATTCAACTGGTTTTAATTTGAAATCCAAATATTTTTTGGTTCAAATATCAACTATTACACGTTTTTGTTGTTTGAAAATTAATTTTTATTTTACCGAAAATTTAACTTTTCCATTTTGGATTGAAAATTAATCTTTTTTAGTTGACTAATGAACTACTGGGTTGAAAAGTCAAGTATTTTGTTGAAAATTTTGTCGTTTTGGTAGAAAAATTATTTTTTTTGTTGAAAATTAATATTTTTCGGTTAAAAATTCAACTATTTTGTAGTAAATTCGTCTGATTTGCGTGGAAATTTAACAATTTGGTTGAAATTTGTTTTCTTGCAGACTGAAACATCTTTCTTGCTTGAATATTAGACTATTTTGTTGGAAAATTGTCTTTTTTGGTAGAATTCAACCGGTTTCAATTTTAAATTAATTTTTTTTGGTTATGATATAAATTATATTTTTGGTTCAGAATTCATTTATTTTGGTTGAAAATTTTTGTTAAAAATCCATTTTTTTTGGTTGAAAATTAATTAGCTTGGTTAAACTAATTTGTCAAAAATTCATTTCTTTGGTTGAAGATTCATCTTTTGGGATAAAAATTATTTTTCTGTTTTTTAAAGATTCATCAATTTATTTGAAAATTCATCTCTTTGGGTTGAAATTAAACCCATTTTTGTTGAAAATTCGTTTTTCTTGGTTGAAAATGAATTTGTTAAACCGTAAATTAAACTATTCCATTTTTGGTTGAAAACTTATCTTTTTTAGTTGAAAAATTAACTATTTGGTTCAAAAGTTAAGTATTTTGTTAAAAATTCGTCTTTTTGGTAGAAAATTAATTTTTTTTAAACTCATGTTTTTGTCTGTTTCGGGTGAAAATTCAAATTATTTTGATAGAAAATTGAACTATTTTGCTGAAATTTATAGTTTTTGTGGTGAATTCATATTTTTGGTTTGAAAATTCAACTGGTTTTTAGGAAATTGTTTTTTTATTCAAAAATTCGATAATGTAGTTAACATTTTGATATTTCTATGTCGGAAAAATCTTTCTTGGTTGAAAATTCCTCTCTTCTTGTAAAAATTTCATTTTTTTTGTTTAAAAATGCAACTGTTTGGTAGAAAATTAATGTGTTTTGGTTGAGTATTCAAATATTTTGTTGAAAATTGGTCGTTTTTGGTTGATTTCATTTTTTGGGTTGAAGATTTATCTCTTTGGTTAAAAATTTAACTATTTTTTTGAAAATTCGTTTTTTTTTGGTTCAAAATTAATTTTTTTAACTGAAAATTTAACTATTTCATTATCGGTTGAAAAGTGATCTTTTTTAGTTGAAAATTCATGAATCTTGTCAAAAATTTGTCTTTTTTGGTAGAAAATGACTCTTCTGGGTACAAAACTCATCTTTTTAGTTACAAATTCAACTATTTGGTTCAAAATTTATCTATTTTGTTGAAAATTCAATATTTTGACTTGAAATGTAAGGTATTTAAAGAATCTCCTTATTTCTCCTGTTTTTAGAGCATTTTGACCTGTGAAGCTTTTTATTTATTTTTATTTATTATTGATATTGATTTAATTCTCATCTTTTTCCAGGCTGTGGAAGTCAATAGCAGAAGGCTCTTTATTGATTCAAATATAGGCGGTCACGATTACCTCAGAAACATGGTTCACCTGCCTTTTTATCTTCAAAATAGTGGCTTGCGAAAGGTCAAAGTTGCTCAGCAGACCGCACAACATACGAAGAAAACGGTTTGGAATGAAGCAGAAGAAAGTGTGAATTATGCCGCATCGGGCGCGATCAGTCGATCAGTTTCTAATAGACGATTAAGCACCGAATCGGGCGTGATGAACAGCAACGAGAAACTGAAACCACCGAGTAGAAAAGGCAGCAGAAAATTACGCCTGAGTGAATCAATCGCTAGTAGCATTGGAAGCAACCTAAATCGCCTCGGAGGTGCCCAAGATTTAAATAAGATGCTTCTCACGGATGATTACTTCAGTGACGTTAATCCCAGAAGCATGAGAAGACTCATGAATGTCGTCTACGTTACAGGTAAGGGGCCGTACAAAATATTTCTATCCCCACCCACCCTCCTCCCAATTACTGTACGTAATTTATGGTTTCCAGAAATAATAAGATACGGGACTTTAAACTAATCAGGGTGTTGACTTGATCGGGAAACCGGGAAATGACCGGGAAAATTAAAGTTTTCAGGGTGTCTAGCGACCTTGAAAACCTTGAATTCTCCTTGAATTTTTGTTGAACCTTGAAAACCTGGAAATCTCCTTAAATTTTTCACAAGAACCTTGAATTAAATTTTTTTTTAAACAGGTTTTTTTTATTGAAATGCGAAAAGTAATTTAAATCTTTTAGTCTATTATGAAAGAAACATCTCGTTTAGAAGGAACCTTGCTACTGAAAAGTTTTTTATTTATCAAGATATAATTTATCTTTTACTCATCACGCAATAACAGGGTGTCTAGTGACCTTGAAAACCTGGAATTCTCCTTGAATTTTTTTTAAACCTTGAAAACCTGGAAATCTCCTTGAATTTTTTACGAGAACCTTGAACTTTCATTATTTTTTGTGCTTTTTAAATAGTAATTTTAATGAAATGCAAAGAGTAATTTGAATTTCTTAACCTATTTTGAAAGAAACATCTCGCTTAGAAAAAAATCTTGCTGCTGAAAAGTGTTTTATTCATCAAGATATAATTTATCTTTTGTTTATTACAGAATAAATAAAGAGATTTAAAAGCACTTTTTCTAGACTGTACCAATTATTTTATAGATTGCAAAGAACAGACTTTAATATTGTCTATAATTCTATAAGTTTTTAATTTCTTCTTCGCTAATATAGAACATTGAAGTATAAATTTTGTTGTGGTATTCAACTTAGAAATTATAAAAATTATTAGTTTAAAATTTCGATGTTAATTCAGTTTCAGAATTAGAATAAGCCATGGTTATACAACGGGTTTTTTGAGGGGTTGACCACTCGGTTTTTGAGTGTACACCAGATTTCAAAAGGTTACAAAATATTTCTAAAGATTTCAAAACATTTCAAACATTTCAATATATTTTAAATATTTTTAACATTTCATAAAGATTTCACAGATGTGAACGATTTAAAAAAGGCGCGCACACCATTTTCAATAAGATTTCACAGCAATTTCACAAATATTTTGAAGATTTAAAGGATTTCAAAGGTTTGAAAAATGGTACAGTAAACCAGATTTCAAAAATTTGAAACAATTTCAAGAGGTTTTAAAACATTTTAGAACATTTCAAAAGATTTCAAATAATTCAACGATTTCAACGAATACAAAAGATTTTCCAAATAAAGATTTAAGAAAGATTTCATAAACATTTCAATAGATTTCACAAAGATTTCAAGATTTTAAATATCGTTTGGAATACTTCAAAAAATTCCAACGAATTCACGAAGATTTCAAAAAATTTCACAAAGATTTCAAAGGCTTCAAACATTTCACAAAGATTTTAAAACTTTCAAAAGATTTTAAAAAGGGTATAATTAATTATATTTCTATGATTTTAAAATATTTCAAAGATTTTAAACAATTTTAAAATTTTTTAGGAGATATCAAAAGATTTCACAAAAGTTTCAAAGATTTCATAAAAAATTCAAAAGAATCCGAGAATTTCAAAGATTTCAACAAGGGTGCAGTAAACCAGATTTCAAGGATTTCAAAACATGAAATTTCAACTATTTCAGTTAAAGATTCATTGTTTTATTTGAAAATTCAACGGTTAGGTTGAAAATTGAAGTATTATCTTCAAAATCCGTTTTTTTATTGTTGAAAATTAATTTTTTCAACTAAAAGTTTAAATATTCCATTTTTTGTTAAAAATTAATATTTTTTAGTCGAAAATTTAAGTATTTGTTTCAAAATTCATTTATTTTGCAATGTTTTGCTATGTTGTGTTAAAGGATGTTTAGAATGAACGTCATGAATTAAAATAAATGTTTGCATTTATTTTTGCAAATATGAATATTTTACTTTTAGTTGACCGGGAAAATGGAAAAACTTGATCGGGAAAAACCGGGAAATGGCCGGGAATTTGAAATCGTCCGCCGAATCGCCACCCTGTATATGTACTTTAATTTTAATTTTACCGTGAAAACCCGAGAAATGTCGGCTTGCTTTTTATCAATTAAAAAGAGAGTTAATTGATTAAGTTTGATAATCGAATTGATGATATTCCAAACATACAGAAACAATCATTTCGTAAAGAAATATAATTGCACTTGGAACAGGGCATTTTTTACATGGAACGGAAATTTTTTTAAAGAATTATAATTCAGATTTAGAAGAAAGGAGTTAAAAAAATCCCTGTTCCAAGTCAGAATTCGTAACAATTTAAAAGTTCCCTCTTCCAAATTTTAGAAAAAGAAAGTACTTGAAGTACTTTTTAGAGTAGAAGTAGTATTTCAAAGAGGAAATATTTCTGAAGTATAAAAGAAAATTTTTCTACATTGCGTTGCGCATTTATCTTTTTTTAGTTAAAAATTCAACTACTTGCGGTTAAAAGTTAAACTGTTTTGTTAAGAATTAATTTTTTTGTTTGAAGATTCATAATTTTAATTGAAAATTCATGTTTTTTTGAAAATGTAACTACTTGCTTGAAAATCAATTTTTTAACTAAAAATTTAACTATTCCAGTAGAAAATTTAACTGTTTTGCTGAAAATCCGTTTTTTTTTTGGTTATGGTTAAAAATCCATCTTTTTGGTAGGTATAAAATTCAACATTTCCAGTTGAAGATTCATCACTTTAGTTGAAAATTCATCAGTTTGGTTGAAAATTAATGTCTTCAACTGAAAATGTAACTGTTCCATTTTTGGTTGAAAGTTGATCTTTTCTAGTTCAAAATTCAACTATTTGGACACCAAAATAGGAATTTTAGTAAGTAAATTTTCTACGAAAATAATTGAATTTTCAACCCAAAAAGACGAATTTTCAACAAAACAGTGAAATTCTGAACCAAAAAGCATGACTTTTTATCAAAATTATTGCATTTTCAACCAAACAGTTGCGTTTATATTAAAAAATATGCAATTTTTCTAAAATAGATGGATTTTTAAATTTAAAAAACGAATTTTCAAAAAAAGATGAATTTTTATCCAAAAAAGATATCAGTTAAATTTTTAACCCAAAAAGATTAATTTTCAACAAAACAGTTGCATTTTCAACCAAAAAGGATGACTTTTTAAGAAAATTATTTAATTTTCAACCAAATAGTTGCATTTTTATCCAAAAAAGATGCAATTTTTCTAAAATAGATTCATTTTTAAATTAAAAGTACAAATTTTTAAAAAATAGTTGAATTTTTATCCAAAAAAGATTGCAGTTTACTTTTCAATACCAAAATATGAATTTTAAACAAAAAGTTATTTTTCTACGAAAATAGTTGAATTTTCAACTCGAAAACAAGAAATTTTCAAGAAAACAGTTTAATTTTCAACCAAAAAGGATGACTTTTTAAAATAATATAATTTATAAATATAAAGATAATGCTCATGAGTAAGCAAATGCAAAAAAATAATATACATAGAAGAGAAAACCGATTTTTCGTTTTCCCTGACTGTTAATATTCAAATACTAGAATTTTAAACTTGTAATATTTTTACCCTAGAATCTTTTATAAAGGGAATAAAACAATTTCAAATTAAAATTGAAAAAATTTCAAATTTATTCTTCTTGACATTCATTTAAAGTTATAGAAATTTCCTGATTTTCACAAGATCTTTTTGGTTAAGTCGCTGATTTTTCTCTGACCAATAAAATTCCCTGATTTTTTTAAAAATTGTTTTTGGCTAGGTTCGTTTTTCACTCATCAGGTTTCTTTGGCTGGTAAAGTTAAATTCATATTAAATTTCCGTACAATTACTGCGAGTTATTTGTTTCATTTGCGAATTTCCAAAAATTACGTACATGAAAAATATATTAATTAATAATATATATTATAATAATAATTAATTAATATAATAATATTTATATACATTATAATTTATTATTTCAGGACGGTTACTCAAAGCATTCCAAATTGATTTCAACTGGTATCACCTCGCTAGTTGGATCAACATCACTGAACAGTGGCCCTTCCGCACTTCCTGGTTAATTCTTTACTTTGACACCTGCGAAGAAAATTTGGACGACTCGATGTCGCTTAAAAGTCTTTACGATAAGTACGTTTCTCTTTGAATTCTGATCGCTACGTTTCCTATTTCTTGTCTTTACACTCTTTCCCCTTTCCCCTCTTTTCCCTTTTTGCTTCCTCATAGAGGAAGCTTTGTAATGGTAACATTTTCCAACAAATTTTAATTGATTTAATTAAACCTTCCTCAATTTAAAAATGCCTCATACAATGTTCTAATGTTTTAGATAAATTGATGAAATTTGGAGGGCTTATTTTCAACACTAATATCTTGAAACTGACGAAAGGATTTCGAAAAATATTTATTGAAAATTTTTTTAGCACTCAATAATATTTTAATAGTCGGTTTTTTTATAGTAAAACTTTTTTCATTAGCACAATTCAAAGTTGATGCAAGAATATAAAAGATTCCTTGGTTCGAGACGAATCGACTGACCTATAATATTAATACATTTCATTAAAGAGTAGGGAAGTTATGGTAATTTATATATTTTAAAAATCGATTTTTATAGTAAAACTTTTTTCACTAACATAATTCAAAATTGATGCAAGAACGAAAAAGATTCCTTGATTCGAGGCAAATCGATTGATCTATAATATTAATACACTTTATTGAAGATTAAGGAAGTTATGCTCATTTATAATATTTGATTCATCTGTTTCAAACAGAACAAGTTTTTTCATCGACAATAATTCAAAGTTGACGCATGAATAGAAAAGACTTTTTGATCATAAATTTTGAAATAGAATAATTCTGACAATTTTTGTAAAGAAATCATAAAGCTGGGAAAGGGATCGGTTGCGACAGAACTTTTCTATTCCCTTTTTCAGCTCGAAAAATTATCATTTCGAAAGCAAAATTTGATTTGTCTTTGTATTTAAAAAATTATTTGTATTAGTTTGTAATTTTGTATTTTTTGTAAATGAGCTCGTGAAATGAGCACCATATAATTATAAATACAAGCAAAGTGGAAACACTCGAGATCGAATTCACAGCTATTTAAAAAGTATTCCTCTTTTTACTCTTTTTTGAAGAAACTTTTCCTTTTTCTCATTTTTTCACTGAAATACAAACTGAATTAATAGAACACATAAAGAAAATCGAACTATTTGTCCGTTGAAAGTTCATCTTTTTTTGGTTAAAAATTCTATTATTTGGTTGAAAATTTAATTATTTTGTTGAAAATTCAACTATTTTGTTAAATATCGTCTTATATTGGTTCAAAGTTAAATCTTCTTAATTAAAAAGTCGACTGTGATATTTGTGTTTCAGAATTCATCTCTTTTGGTTAAAAATTCTACTATTTTGTTGAAAAGTCGACTATTTTGTCAAAAAGTCATATTTTTTGGTCGAAAATTCTATTACATGATTGAAATTTAGACTGCTTTCGGAAAAGGTCATTTTTCAGTTGAAGATTCATCTCTTTGGTTGAAAACTGAACTATTTTCTTAAAAATTAACTGCTTTGTCAAAAATTCATTTCTTTGGTTGAAGATTCATCTGATTGGTTGAAAATTTAACATTTTGTTGAAAATGCGTTCTTTTTGGTTGAAAATTGGTTTTTTATTTAAAAATTTCATTAGTCTATTTCTGGTTGAAAATTAATCTTTTATAGCTGAAAATTCAACTATTTGGTTAAAAATTCATGTATTTAGTTAAAAGTAAACTTTTTAGTTGAAGATTTATCTGTTTGGTAAAAAATTTTAATATTTTGTTAAAAATTCGTTTTTTAGTTGAAAATTAATTGTTTTATTTAAAAATTAAATTACTTCATTTTTCGTTGAAAATTAATATTTTTTAGTTAAAAATTCAGCTATTTGGTTAAAAATGCATGTGTTTAGTTAAAAGTTCATTTTTTAGTTGAAGATTTATCTATTTGGTTACAAGTTTTAATATTTTATTGAAAATTCGTTTTTTAGTTAAAAATTAATTTTTTTATTTAAAAATTAAATTACTTCATTTTTCGTTGAATATTAATCTTTTTTAGTTAAAAATTCAACTATTTGGTTGAAAATTCATGTATTTTGTTAAAAGTTCATTTTTTAGTTGAAGATTTATCTATTTGGTTAAAAATTGTAATATATTGTTAAAAATTCGTTTTTTAGTTAAAAATTAATTAAATTACTTCATTTTTCGTTGAAAATTAATCTTTTTTATTTAAAAATTCAACTATTTGGTTGAAAATACATGTATTTTGTTAAAAGTTCGTTTTTTAATTGAAGATTTATCTTTTTGGTTAAAAATTTGTTTCTTTAGTTAAAAACTAATTTCTCTATTTAAAAATTATTTCATTTTTCGTTCAAAATTAATCTTTTTTAGTTAAAAATTCAACTATTTGGTTGAAAATTCATGTATTTTGTTAAAAGTTCATTTTTTAGTTGAAGATTTATCTATTTGGTTAAAAATTGTAATATATTGTTAAAAATTCGTTTTTTAGTAAAAAATTAATTAAATTACTTCATTTTTCGTTGAAAATTAATCTTTTTTATTTAAAAATTCAACTATTTGGTTGAAAATACATGTATTTTGTTAAAAGTTCGTTTTTTAATTGAAGATTTATCTTTTTGGTTAAAAATTCGTTTCTTTAGTTAAAAACTAATTTTTCTATTTAAAAATTATTTCATTTTTCGTTCAAAATTAATCTTTTTTAGTTAAAAATTCAACTATTTAGTTGAAAATTCATGTATTTTGTTAAAAAGTCGTCTTTTTGGTATAAAATTAATCTTCTTGGTTTAAGATTCATCTTTTTCGTTGAAAATTCAACTATTTTGTTAAAAAGTCATCTTTTTGGTTTAATTTTAAATACTGTTTTGTTGAACACTCGTCTTTTTGGATAGAAAATTTGTCCTTTTGGAATGAAAATTCATCTTTTGGTAGTAAAGTCATCTTCTTTTATTGAAAGTTAACTCTTTTTAACTGAAAAGTCTAGTATAATATTTTTCTTTCAGAATTCATTTCTTTCAGTTAAAAATTCTACTATTTTGTTGAAAATTGACTGTTTTATTAAACATTTGTCTTTTTGGTGGAATTCAACTGTTTTTGATTAAAAATTAAAATCTTTTTTGGTTGAAGAATTAACTATGATATTTTTCGTTGAGAATTCATCTTTATTGGTCAAAATTCAACTACCTGGTTGAACTTTTTTGCTAAAAATGCGTTTTTTTGTTTGTTGAAAATTAAGCTACTTGGTTAAACTACTTTGTCAAAAATTCATTTTTTTGGTTGAAAATTGATCTTTTATAGCTGAAAATTTAACTATTTGGTTAAAAAATCATGTATTTTGTTAAAAGTTCATTTTGTAGTTGAAGATTTATCTCTTTGGTTAGAAATTGTAATATTTTCTTAAGAATTCGTTTATTAGTTGAAAATTGATTTTTTTAACTGAAAATTATATTATTATATTTTTGGTTGAAAATTAGTTTTTTTTTAAAGTTCAACTATTTGGTTGAAAATTCAACTATTTGGTTAAAAATTCATCTATTTTGTTGAAAATGCAATTACTTTGTTGAAAATTCGTCTTTTTTGTGTTGAAAATTACATAGTTTTATTTTTCGTTTATAATTATGCTTTTTCCGTTAAAAATTCAACCATTTGTTTCAAAATTCATATATTTTGTTAGAAATGCCTGCACTTTGTTAAAAACTTATCTATTTTGTTTTAAATGCAATTGTTTTGTTGAAAATTCTTCTTTTTGGGTTGAAAAATCAACAGTTTGGTTGCATTTTTATTCTTCTTTACTGAAAAATCTTCCTTGGTTGAAAATGCAATTATTTTCGTCTTTTTGGTGTGACATTTGATTTCTTTTGGTAAATATTTCATCTGCTTTTGGGATAAAATACAGCTCTTTTGTTGAAAATTCATGTATTTTTGTTGAAAATTCATCTATTTGGTTGAAAGTTGAACTACTTTGACAAAAATTCATTTTTTTATCTGAAAATTCTAGTATTCCATTTTTTGTAGAAAATTGATCTTTTTTTTTGTTTAAATTTTACCCGTTTGATTGAAAATTCAACTCTTTTGTAAAAAATTCGTCTTTTTGGCTTGAAAATTCATCTCTTTTAGTAGAAAGTTGATCTTTTTTTATTGAAAATTCAACTACTTGGTTGAAAGTTGAACTATTTTGACAAAAATTAATTTTTGTAGTTGAAGATTTATCTCACTGGTTAAAAATTGTAATACTATGTTGAAAATTCGTTTTTCATTTGAAAATTGATTTGTTTCTGCCCGAAAATTAAATTATTCTATTTTTGGTTGAAAATTCTACTACTTGGTTGAAAGTTGAACTACTTTAAGAAAAATTCATTTTTTTAAAGATTCATCTCTTTGATTGAGAATTTAACTATTTTGTTGAAAATTTGTTTCTTTTGGTTGGAAATTAATTTTTTTAACTAAAAATTTCAGTATTCCATTCTTGGTAGAAAATTGATCGTTTTTAGTTTAAATTTCAACTATTTGGTTGAAAATTCATATATTTTGTTGAATATTTGTCTTCTTTGTTAGAAAATTATTCTTCTTGATTAAAAATTTAACTATTTTGATATAAAATTCAACTATTTGATTGAAAATAATCTGTTTTTTTTTTGAAAATTCATATTTTCGGGTTGAAAATTCAACTGTTTTGTGGAAAATTCGTCTTTATTGGCTCGAAAATTAATCTTTTTTGGTTGAAACTTCAACTGTTTTGTTAAAAATGCAATATATTTAGACTTGAAGTCTTAGGAATATGGTGCCTACATCAATTTTATTTAAAAAAAAGTGTATTCTCCTATTATTCGCCCATTTTTGTGAAAAATCAGCCTATTTCCCCTGCATTGATATCATTTTTGGCTGTGAAGTCTGTATTTCAATAATGATCAAATAACCATTTTTCTATTTTTAGAGTTCGACCCCAGATTCCAGTTTTGAAAGATGTTCAGCCCCTACTTGATATGGATAGAGACGAGAGGAAGCTTGACGTTTTTCTGACCTTCCATCGATCCAGTTTGCTGATCAGCGATATGAAGATATTTTTGCCCTTCACAATTAACCTCGATCCTTATATTAAGAAAAGGATTAAGGAAGAACAGCAGAGTTTGGAGGACGATTCCAACCAAGCATACTACAAATCAATCCATCCCTGGAATGTTGTCGGTGGTCCCCATGAACCCTGGTCTAGTAGAAGTGTTTTGACTAATAGGGCACCTAGAAATAGTAAAGCGACGATTTCCCAGCCGAATGTACCTAACGCACCTTCTTGGACTGTCCAGCCTCATTTTGAATGGCCATATCCCCCGTGGCAACCGCCTCCGATGGAACCTCTACAGAAACCAATCTCTGCCACTACAACTTTGCCGGTAAGATATTTTAGTAAATACAGGATTGCTACTACAGGGTGTCTACCCTACCTGGAAAACCTGGAATTGTCAGGGAATTTTTATATACCTGGAAAAACCTGGAAGTGTCAGGGAATTACTTTTAAAGTCAGGGAATTTTTTCGACAACGTGCTTAATTTGTGTAAATTGCAATATTAAATCGAATAACAATGATTCTTCATTTGTAAAAGTAGCTTTATATTACGGGTATTGAACTATTTTGTTGAAAATTCGTTTTTTTTGTTTTGTTCAAAATCAATTTTTTAAGTGAAATTTCAAGTATTCTGTTTTTGGTTGAAAATTGATCGGTTTTAGTTGAAAATTCAAGTATCTCGTTGAAAATTCATGTGTTTTGTTGAAAAATCGTTCTTTTTGGTTGAATTCCATTGTTTTTGTTTAAAAATTTCAATCTTTTTTGATTGAAATATCAACTATTACATTTTTCGTTCCGAACTCATCTTTTTGAATGAACATTTAATTACTTGGTTGAGAGTTTATCTTTTGTTAAAAAGTAATTTTTTGTTGTTGTTAAAGATTCATCATTTTAAGAGAAAATTCATCTCCTCGGTTGAAAAATGAGCAATTTTGTTGAAAATTCGTTTTTTCTTTGGCTGAAAATTATTTTTTTTACTGAAAATTGATCTATTCCAGTTGCAACTTCAACCATTTTGTTGAAAATTTGTTTCTTGAAATTTTTTTTTATTTGCATTGCAAGTATTCAATATTTTGTTGAAAAATGATCTTTTTCAGTTGAAAATTTTGACTTCTTTGGTAGAAATTAATCTTCTGGGTTGAAAATTAATCTTTTTGTTGGACATTTAATGATTCATGTTTTTGGTTTCAAATTCAACTATTCCAGTTAAAGATTCATCATTTTAGTTGAAAATTCATTACTTTATTTGAAAATTTAACTATTTTTTAAAAATTAGTTTAGTTTTTGTTGCAAATCATTTTTTTTCGCTGGTAAATGCAATTGGTTGAGAATTCATATTTCTTGTTAAAAAATCAACTATCCCAGTTAGAGATTGATCATTTCAGTTGAAAATTCATCTTTTTTTTCAATTCAACTATTACATTTTTGGTTGAAACTTGATCTTTTTTAGTTCAAAATTCATTTATTTGTTTGAGAATGTGTCCTTTTGAAGTTCATAATTCAAATATTTCTTTGAAAATTGATGTATTTTGTTGAAAAATCGTCTTTGTGGTAGAAAATTTATCTTTTTGGTTGAAAATTCAAGTATTCCAGTTAAATATTCATCATTCAAGTTGAAAATTCATCTGTTTGATTCAAAATAAGACTACTTGGTTGAAAGTTTAATCAAATTTGTTTTTAAAATAAATCTGTTTTTTTTTTGGTGTGGAATATTAATTTTTTAACTGAAAATTTAATTATTCCATTTTTGGTTGAAAACAGATCATTTTTAGTTTAAAATTCAGCTAATTGTTTGAAAATTGATCTTTTTGAGTTAAAAAAATCAACTGTTTGATTGATAATTAATGTATTTTTTGGAAAAATCGTTTTTTTGGTAGAAAATTCATCTTTTTTAGTTGAAAATTCTGACTTTTTTGGTAGAAATTAATCTTCTGGGTTGAAAATTAATCTTTTTGTTGGAAATTTGATGATTCTAGTTAGAGACTCATCATCCTTATTGAAAATTCATTACTTTGTTTGAAAATCTAACTATTTTTTGAAAATTAGTTTTGTTTTTGTTGCAAATAATTTTTTTTTTTCGTTAAATGCAATTGGTTGAGAATTCATATTTTTTGTTAAAAAATGAACTATTTCAGTTAGAGATTGATCATTTCAGATTAAAATTCTTCTTTTTTTTTAATTCAACAATTAAATTTTTGGTTGAAACTTGATCTTTTTTATTTCAAAATTCATTTATTTGTTTGAAAATGTGTCTTTTTGTAGTTGATAATTCAAATATTTCTTTGAAATATGATGTATTTTGTTGAAAAATCTTTTTTGTGGTAGAAAATTTATCTTTTTGGTTGAAAATTCAAGTATTCCAGTTAAATATTCATCATTTTAGTTGAAAATGCATCTTTTTGGTTCAAAATAACACTACTTGGTTGAAAGTTAAATTGAATTTGTTTTAAAAATAAATCTGTTTTTTTTTCTGGGTGGAATATTAATTTTTTAACTGAAAATTTAATTATTCCATTTTTGGTTGGAAACTGCTCATTCTTAGTTTAAAATTCAGCTAATTGTTTAAAAATTGATCTTTTTGAGTTAAAAAACCCAACTGTTTGATTGAGAATTAATGTATTTTTTGGAAAAAAATTCATGGACTTTAGAGACAAATTCAAGAAATTATTATATTTTTAGTATCATTTAATTATTTAATTAATCGATCGTGCTAAAATATTTAAGAATGTCTTGTAATATTAATTAAATTCCTAGAAACTGAAAAAAAACATTATTTATAATAAACTCGCGAAAATTTATACATATTCCGAGTCGAATTTTTAAAATTAGGCACTGTGTATGTCAGCTCTGAAGGAGCTAGAAAAGGGGTTAGAGTTATGGAAAATTCCATAACCATAGACAGTGCGTTTAAAATATGCGGAATATTTGAATTTAAATTAAATGAAATGCTATGAAAAATTGTACCTGGAAAAAACTTAAGATACCTGGAAAAAACCTGGAATTGTCAGGGAATTTTTTTCCGGGATTTGGGTAGACACCCTGTACTAGTGTTCTAAAGAGTTTCAGTGCTCGGAGAAATTCTCGTGAGCATGAGAATATGCTCGAGAATATGCTCGACCTTTATGTGCTTTGAGAATTTAATGAGCATTTATGAGCATTTTAAATTAGGATTTAAAAATTCATATGTTCTACTTTTATTAATAATAATTACATTATTTAAATTTCGCGGAAAGATGCATCGCTTCAAATTGGAAAGGGTGCTAAATTTAAATGATAAAAGAAGTCAAAGTAATAGACAACATATTATTCGCATTAAACAGTGCCTTACTCAGGGTTGCTATAATATCCCAGTTTCTAAATTCTTCTAGGTATAAAACCAATCACACACCTAGAAGATTAATAATATTAATGCAAAATAAATTTTGTTTCTAAATATATTTAAAATACTTTTTAGTTGTGTTTTCAACTCAAAAAGATAAATTTTCAACCAAAGAAATGAATTTTCAACTAAAACGGTGAATCTTCAACCAAAAATATGAATTTTTAACCAAATAGTTAGTTGAGTTTTCAACCCAAAAGATTAATTTTGTACCAAAAAAGACTCATGTTCAACAAAGTTTAGGAATTTTCATCTAAAAACATCAATTTTCAACCAAGATTAGAACAGTTAAAATGTCAGAAAAATAAATGTTCAACAAAAAAGAAATTATTTTTAACCAAAAATATAAGAACTAAATTTTCAGTTAAGACAATCAATTTTCAACAAAAAAAAATGAATTGTCAACAAAGTAATTCAATATTGAACTAAAAAAGATGAATTTGCAAACCAAAAATATAATACACTAGGGGAACCGACAGACGTCCTGTATTAACAACAATTTATAAATAAAAAATTAATTAAATAAACATTTTCCAGTGGACAATTGTGAATCTAAACCATTCTCGAATCCACTGGAACACACACAAAGAATTTCATCAAAATCGGTTCAGTCGTTTAGGAGGACTTCAGTCACATACACACGGACAGAAGAATTATATATATAAAGATATATTTCCATTTGCAGTTAGATAAGAAAAATAAAAAAAAAACGAGTTTTCAGCAAAGTTAATTAATTTTCAAGTAAAAATATAATTTTTCAGCTGAAAATGAAATAGTTAGATAAGAAAAATAAAAAATTAATTTTCAACTAAAAAGAAACAAATTTTCGGTCAAAGAAATTATTTTTTAATCACAATGATGAATTTTCAACCAAAAATATGAAATTTTGTCCAAATAGTGGATTTTTCAATACAAAAGACGAGCTTTCTATCAACAAAAAAAAACGAATTTTCAACTAAACATTTTTTTTCAATGAAAGAAATGAATTCTTAACAAAAAAATAGAATAAAATTTTCTACTAAACACATAATTTTTTAACGAAAAAGATTATATTTCTATCAAAAAAATTTTCCACAAAAAATGTAATAGTTAAAGTGAATTTTCAACTAAAATGATGAATCTTCTACTAAAAAAAATTTAATTTTTAATCAAATACATGCATTTCAAACTAAAAAGATATATTTTCTACCAAAAATAAAGTAGGATAATTTTCAGTCAGTAAAATGAATTTTTAACCAAAAAGATGAAATTTCAACTAAAGAGAGAGTACTCTTTTACAAAAAAAGACGGATTTTCAACAAATAGTTAAATTTTCACCGAAAACAGGTCAATTTTCAACTAAAAATATAATAGTTTAATTTTCAGTAAAAAAAATTAATTTTCGATAAAATTAAAGTGAATTTTCAACGAAATAGTATAATTCTCAAAAAATGGAACAGTTACATTTTCAGTTAAAAAAATTAATTCTAAATAAGAAAAATCTCATTTTCAACCAAAAAGATCAATTTTCAATCAATAAGATGAATTTTTAACAAAGTACATGACTTTCCAACCAAATATTTCAATTTTTAAAGGAATTAGTCACTAAGAAGATTAAATATTCTCCCACAAAATTCGAGTTTTCAATAAAATACAGGAATTTTAAACCAGATATTTGAATTTTCTACTTAAGAAGATAATTTTGGAACCAAACATGTACGAGTTAAATTTTCAGTTAAAACAAGTAATTCTCATCTAGAAAACATTATTGTCAACAAAAGAATTAAATTTTGAACAAACGAAGGAGGTTTTAACTAAAATTATGAAACATCAACCAAGTAAATGAATTTAAAAAAAAAGTAGTTTCACTACCAACTAAGTAGTTGAATTTTCTACCAAAAAAGATGAATTCTCTACGAAAGACGTGATATATTACACTTCAACCACAAAAAGGATTTTAATTTTATACCAAAAATAGTTGAATTCAATCTAAAAAGATGAATTTTCAACAAAATAGTTTAAATCCTCAACCAAAACAGATTAATTTTCAACCATAATAATAAAATTAATTTCAACTTTAATTTGTCCAAAATTCCCTAACTCTGTCAGGTTTTCCCTGACATTCCCTGACTTTCTGGAATTACCTGACCTGTAGCAACTCTATAATTTAAAAAAAGTATGTTTATTTCACTCTAGAATGTTTAAAAAAAATATATGTATGAAGTGTGATATATATTTGTTTAAACAATAAATGCTTTAAATTCTCTTTAATGCTCTATAAATGCTCTGTTTGAGCTTAAATGCTGAGCATATTCTCCCTGGAAAGGCAGGGAATTTCAAGGAATTTTTTTAAATTTCGAAAATAAAATGTAATAATAACAAATAAGTCTTACAAACGTTATGTTTTGTTAAGAAATCAACTAGTTTGTTAAAAAGTCGTCCTTTTTGGTTGAAAATTCAACTGTTTTGTTAAAAATTCAACTGTTTTGATAGTGCCATTTGTTTGATAATTTAAACATTTGGTTGAAAGTACGACTGTTTTGGTAGAAAAGTCAACTGCTGGGTTGAAAATTAACTGTTTGTTTGAAAATTAGTATTTTCGGATTCAAAGTTCAATTTTTTTGTAGAAAATTCGTATTTTTTGTAGAAAATTAAAATATTTCGTAAAAGATTCAACTGTATATTGTTGAAAATTCGTCTTTTTGATTTAAAAATTCAACTATTTTTGTTGAAAATTCAACTACTTGGTTGTAAATGAACTATTTCATTAAAAATTTATATTTTTCTTTGGTTGAAAATTAAACTATTTGTTTGGGAACAAACTTTTTTGTTGTTAATTCACATTTTCAGGTTAAAAATGTAGCTGCTTTGTAAAAAATTCATTTGTTTTTGGTTCGAAAATTGAACTTTTTAATAGGAAATTCAACTATTTGGATGAAAATTAATTTTTTGTTGAAAATTCAACTTTTTTGTAAAAAAATTGTATTGTAGAAAATTCAACTGTTTGGTTAAAAATTCCACTATTTCGTGGAAAAGTCAACTGTTTGGTTGAAAACTCAATATTTAGTTAAAGATTCGTCATTTTAGTTTAAAATTCATCTCTTTGGTTGAAAATTTAATTATTTTGTTGAAAATTCTTTATTTTCGTTGAAAATTTATTTTTTTAACTGAAAATGTAACTATTCATTTTTTTTTGTTTCAAAATTAGACAGTTTTGTTAAAAATTTGTCGTTTTAGTTTAAAAAATATTTTGTTTTACTTGAATATTTAACTAGTTTGTCGAAAATTTAAATTTTTCCGTTGAATTCAATAATTTTTGATTGAAATTTAAAATATTTTGTTGTGGAAATATGTATGTACTTTTACACTTTTTGTTAAAAATTCATTCATTTGGTTGAAAATTTAATTATTTTGTTGAAAGTTCATGTTTTTATTGAAAATTAAAACTTTTAACTTAAAATTGAACTATTCCATTCTTTTTATCCATATTTATTTGTTAAGAATAATTCAATTATTTCGTTGAAATTTCGTCTATTTTCTTAAAAATTTATCTTTTTTAGTTGAAACTGTATTTCTTTGTTTGGAAATTAAATTGCCTTTTTTAATTTTTTTTAAATGAAATTTTTGTTTTAACTGAAAAATTAACCATTTCTTTTTTTTTTTGAAAATTTATATTTTTTAGTTCAAAATTCATGTATTTTGTTGAAAATTCGTCTTGTTGTATTTATATCTATTTTTTATGCCTGAAGGAAAATTGATAACGGCCAGTGAAAATTAAAAAGCGGTCAGAGAAAAGACAGGGAATTTCGAAACAGGGATTTTGTAGCAGCCCTGAAATATCTAATTTGACTTAGCATTCAAGCTAATTAAAAATGATAACTAATAATTTTCTTATCTTTATTTTCAGCCCGAAATTTTGGACACGAAACTTTCAAGTTTATCAGTGAATGGATTATGCGAATTGCTCGAGAAAATTGAGGACCTGAATCCACATCAACTTCAGCGTTATAAGGAAATTATTAAGCAGAATAATATAACTGGAAGGGTTCTACTTCACTGTGATATGCAGGAGCTCAAAAAGGTCTTTATTTTTTTGAATTGCCTAGATTGAGAATGAACCTAGATTAATTTGATTCGTAACTAATGTCGCAAATTCTTGGGATACAGGTACTTAAAATGTCCTTCGGGGACTGGGAACTATTTCGAATGGTGGTGGTTTCTCTACGAGAACAGGAACTTTCATCATTCACTACTCATGAAGAAGGACCCCGAAGTGTTCGCTTTTCAGTTGGAAGTGAACAAATAAACAGAAAAGGTAAAGTAATTTTAATAATTTCACAAGGATTTCAAAGATTACAAAGATTCCGCAATGATTTCAAATATTTCGTTGAAGGATTTAAAAATTTCAAAGATTCTAAAAGATTTTACAGGGTGGCCGCGGGACCGGGAAACCCGGAAATGACCGGGAATTTTATGAGATCGGGAAAAACCGGGAAATGACAGTGAATTTATTTTTTGACCGGGAATTTCACAAATTTTTAGGAAACAAATCTGTCCAACTTTGATTTCAACCGTTTTTTAAATAATTAGTTAAATTGTTATCTTTTTCAATTATATCATTCGGTTCAGTATGTGTAATTCGAAAATCCTTCACTTAACAAATTTTCCATTTTAGATTTTAATTTTTAAGCGTACATTTTAATTAAAAGAATTTTCAAATGCAGTTTTAAAGACTTGAACAATAAAAAATTAAAAGCGTTTGAAATCGAAGATTTTGGATAAAAATTGAATATAAATTAATTCATGATTTTTAAAATTGAACTGTACTTTTAGGATTAAAAAGTGAATAATACTTTATTTTACAAGACGATTCAGAATCAGTTCACAATTTTAGAATTTCCAGATTTTAACGTTAAAAATTAATCTGTTTCAATTGGAAAGTCTTATTAGTTAAACAAATGTAAACACCCGATTGAAACTTTATAAACTATTTTCACTTTAAAAATAACTTCAAAATAATATATCCATAATTTAATTAATTAATTATATTAATTAATATATCCATAATTAAATATATTAATTAATTAATAATTAATATCTCCAAAATTAAATATATTAATTAACTAATAATTAATATATCCATAATTAAATATATCCATAATCCATAATTTAACCATAATTAGATCCATAATACATCCATAATTAATTAAATATATTCATAATTAATTAATTTAAGTATTGTTTCAGTCTACAATGTTCCATTTTTAAACCATTCAATTTGAAATTTTGTAATCCGGAAAAAGAACTTTAAACGTTACATTTTGAATTGTTCTATTTAAAAAAACTTAATCTTTATGTCGAATTGTTGAATTTTGATGTATAAATAACAACTGATCACCTATTCCTGTTAGAAAAAATTCAAAATTATTTAAAAATTTGAAATGATTTCAAATAATTGAAACGCAGTGTCTACGTGTACCAAAAAATCCGGCTATTTGTACCGAAATTTCGCTGCAAATTGCCGACGGCCTAATTTAAAAAAAATATAGATTTTTGCAGATTTCGAACCAAAAATTTAGAAGTTTTTTAAGAATTGTGAAAGGCTTTAAAAGAATAAAAAACATTTCCTTAAGATTCCTAGGAAAATTAAACATAATTTTTTATTTTGAAAAATTGATTTCAAGAGAATATTTAAAAACATTTAGAAATATTTAAAAAATTGTCAAAAATGAATGTGCAAGATTTTAAGGAAATTGTCTTTTATTTTACAGGATTAAAAAAAACTTGAAGAAAAATTCGAATCATTCGAAAAGATGTTTAGAAGTTCTGAAAAAATTTCTAAAATAATTTAAAATACGATAAAATGTAAAACAACATGTAGATTTTTCAAGAGTTTGAAATAAAATTTTGAATCATTTTAATGAATTTTAAACTATTTAAAATAAAAGTAATTTAACTTTTAATTTAAGAAGTATTCAGCTTATAAAAAATGTAACTGTTCAATTTTTAATATTTCTAGCTTAAAATTGCTTAAGATGATATCATTTAAAAAAGATTTTAATTCCATGATTGAATTTTTTAATTTAGAGCATTGGAAATGATAACGTGGATTTATATTTTTGGAACTGAATCTGCATCTTTGAACTCTACAATTTATAAGAGTTTAAAATTTTTAATTTGGCAGTTTAACTACATTTAATTTACAATTATTCAGTTGAAAAGTGTTGGTAGTTTCCATTTTATACATGTAAATTATTGAGCATTTGAATACAAAATTTTTTAATTAAAAAAATTTTAAACTTCAATTTTAAAAGTTAAAAATTCAAGAGTTCCACTTTGAGTGATTTAATTTGCAGCTCAGTTTTTATTACTTCGAATGGAAAATTTTTTAGCCACCCTGTTTTAAATGATTTTAAATATTTTATTCAAGTATTTCAATGATTCCAAAAGATTTCAAAATTCACTTCAGAAATAAAAAATATTGTAAATAGAGTAACAAATTTGAAAAAATAGTGTCATAACATTTTTCAAGTTTCTCAAGTTTTCACATTTTTAAGCAAAATTTCCAGTTTTCTAACCTAATATTTTAAAAGTATTGAAAATTAACTTTAATGTTTATTGAAAATGTTATTGTTTAGTCTATAAATGATCAAAATTCCTATTTATTTATCGCAGGCTTCACAGTCTTCCCTATTTCCCTCTTTTTCTCGTTTCCCACTTAAATACGAACTGAAATCTTAGAACCCAATTAGAAAATCTAACTATTTTTGGTTGAAAGTTCATTCTTTTTGGTTAAAAAGTTTACTATTAAATTGTTGGTGATGAATTCATCTTTTTTGGTTAAAAATTTAATTATTTGATTCTAAATTGAATTATTTTGTTCAAAATACAACAATTTGGTAGCAGATTAAACAGTTTGATAGAAAATTTAACTATTTGATTAAAAATTGATTTATTTTATTAAAAAATCGTATTTTGTTGGTAGTAAATTAATCTTCTTGTTTGAAAATTCAACTATTTGGTTAAAAATGTATGTACTTTGATTAAAGCTTCATAGTTTTAGTTGAAAATTCGTTATTTTGTTGTTGTTAAAAATTAGTTTTTTTAACTGAACATTCATCTATTTTGTTGAAAATTCAACTATTTAGTTAAAAATGGTTAGAAACGAAAAAAATATCAACCAAACTTTAATAAAATACAATTTGGGCTAACATGACATCTATTGTTCAAACTATTCAATTGAAAATTGATGTAATTTGTTGAAAATTCGCCTTTTTTGGTAAAAAATTGAAAAAGAAAAAGTTGAAAATTCTACTATTAGGTTAAAAATGTACATATTTAGTTGAAAATTCGTCTTTTGTGTTAGAAATTTAATCTTCTGTTTTGAAAATTTATCTTTTTGGTTTAAATTAACTATTTGTTTGCAAATTCAACTGGTTTTTAGAAAGCTAATCTTTTTGATTAAAAGTGCAACTGTTTGGTTGACAATTAATCCGTTTTGGCTGAGAATTCAACTGTTTTGTTGGAAATTCGTCGTTTTTGGTTAAATTCAACTGCTTTTTATTTTAAATAAAAATCTTGTCCTTGTTAAAATATCAACTATTACCATTTCTGTTGAGAGTTAATCTTTTTTGTAGAAAATTCAACTAATTGGTTGCAAGTTGAACTACTTTGTTCATTTTACCAGTTAAAATTACCTTTTTTGTTGATAATTTATCTTTTCTCGTTTAAAAGTCTACAGTTATAGTTTTACTTAAAAATTATTATTATTATTTGATTGAAAATTCATCAATTTTGTTGAAAGGTCATCATTTTTAATGAAATTGATTTTTTTTTGAAATTCAACTATTTGGTTGAAAATTCATTTAATTGTTTTCTATTTAAAATTTGAATATGTTTTTCGTTGAAATATCAAAAATATTACATTTTTTGTTAATTTGTTTGCTTGAAGATTCATCATTTTAGTTAAAAATATTTTTTTTTTCAACTGAAAATTTAACCATTCCATTTTTTGTTGAAAATTCGTCTTTTTGGTAGAAAATCAGTAATCTATTTTTATGAAAATTTAATATATTTCGAGTCCCTTTTTTAAGAGCATTTTTGGTTGTGAGGTCTCAAAATTTTAATTGAAAATTCTTTCTTTTTTTTTTTGTTGAAAATCCGTTTTTTTTTTGTCTAAAATTAATTTTTTGACTAAAAATTTTAATATTCCATTTTTGTTTTAAAAATGTATCTTTTTTGTCTGGAAATTCTTCTAGTTGATTGAAAATTCATGTATTTTATGAAAAAATCGTCTGTTTTGAAAGAAAGTTAACCTTCTTGGTTGAAAATTTATCTTTTTTAGTTGAAAATTCAATTTATTGGTTGAAAATTTATCTTTTTTAGTTGAAAATTCAAGTTATTGGTTGAAAATTCGTCTTTTTTTGCTAGAAAATTAATCTTTTTGGCTTGAAAGTTCAACTATTTGGTTGAAAATTCATGTTTTGTATTGAAAATTCGACTTTTTGGTAGAAAATTAATTTTTGTGTTTGTTGAAAATTCAACTATTTAGTTAAAAATTAATCTGTTTTGTTTAAAATGCAATATATTTCGAATTGAAATCTTAGGAATTTAAAGCGTTTCAAATTGAATTCAATATGGTACTTACATTAATTTTATTTTTTTAAATTTATTCCCCTATTTGTAAAAACTCACCCTATTTCCCCTGTTTTAATAGCATTTTGAGTTGTGAAGTCTCAAAATTTTAGTTGAAAATTCATTTTTTTTTTGAAAATTCGTTTTTTTTTTGTTTAAAATAAATTTTGTTAACTGAAAATTTAAATATTACATTGTTGTTTTAAAAATGTATCTTTTTTAGTTGAAAATTCTTCTATTTGGTTGAAAATTCATGTATTTTATGAAAAAATCGTCTGTTTTGATAGAAAGTTAAACTTCTTGGTGGAAAATTTATCTTTTTTAGTTGAACATTCAACTGATTGGTTAAAAATTCATGCTTTGTATTGAAAATTCAACTTTTTTGGTAGAAAATTAATTTTTTTTGTTTGTTAAAAATTCAACTATTTGGTTAAACATTAATCTGTTTTGTTTAAAATTCAATATATTTCGAATTGAAATCTCAGGAATTTAAAACGTTTCAAATTGAATTCAATATGGTATTACATTAATTTTATTTTTTTAAATTTATTCCCCTATTTGTAAAAAGTCAGCCTATTTCCCCTGATTTGATAGAATTTTTACTTGTGAAGTCTCAACATTTTAGTTGAAAATTCATTTTTTTTGTTGAAAATTCGTTTTTTTTTGTTTACAATAAATTTGTTAACTGAAAATTTAAATATTCCATTGTTGTTTTAAAAATGTATCTTTTTTAGTTGAAAATTCTTCTATTTGTTTGAAAATTCATGTATTTTATGAAAAAATCGTCTGTTTTGATAGAAAGTTAACCTTCTTGATGAAAATTTATCTTTTCTAGTTGAAAATTCAACTGATTGGTTGAAAATTCATGTTTTGTATTGAAAATTCGACTTTTTTGGTAGAGAATTAATTTTTTTGTTTGTTGAAAATTCAACTATTTGGTTAAAAATTAATCTGTTTTCTTTAAAATGCAATATATTTCGAATTGAAATCTCAGGAATTTAAAACGTTTCAAATT
>CAKNYM010051346.1:117125-127191 GCA_932195095.1 Andricus curvator | reverse complement strand
AATTCAATATGGTATTACATTAATTTTATTTTTTTAAATTTATTCCCGTATTTGTAAAAAGTCACCCTATTTCCCCTGTTTTGATAGAATTTTTAGTTGTGAAGTCTCAAAATTTTAGTTGAAAATTCATTTTTTTTTAAATTCGTTTTTTTTTGTTTAAAATAAATTTGTTAACTGAAAATTTAAATATTCCATTTTTGTATCAAAAATGTCTTTTTTAGTTGAAAATTCAACTTATTGGTTGAAAATTCGTTTTTTTTTTTTTTTTTTTTGCTAGAGAATTAATCTTTTTGGCTTGAAAAATCATGTTCTTTACTGGAAATTCGACTTTTCTGGTAGAAAATTAATTTTTTGTTGTTGAAAATTCAACTATTTGGTTAAAAATTAATCTGTTTTCTTTACAATGCAATATATTTCGAATTGAAATCTTAGGAATTTAAAGCGTTTCAAATTGAATTCAATATGATACCTACATTAATTTTATTTTTTTCAATTTATTCCCCTATTTGTAAAAAATCACTCTCGTTCCCCTGTTTTAATAGCATATTGAGTTGTGAAGTCTCAAAATTTTAGTTGAAAATTAATTTTTTCGTTAATAATTCGTTTTTTTTTTTAATAAATTTTTGAACTGAAAATTTAAATATTCCACTTTTGTTTTAAAAATGTATCTTTTTTAGTTGAAAATTCATGTATTTTATAAAAAAATCGTCTGTTTTGATAGAAAATTAACCTTCTTGTTCGAAAATTTATCTTTTTTAGTGGAAAATTCAATTTATTGGTTGAAAATTCGTCTTTTTTTGCTAGAAAATTAATCGTTTTGGCTTGAAAATTCATGTTCTTTACTGGAAATTCGACTTTTCTGGTAGAAAATTAATTTTTTTTGTTTTAAAGTTGAACTATTCGGTTAAAAATTAATCTGTTTTGTTTAAAATGCAATATATTTCGAATTGAAATCTTAGGAATTTAAAGCGTTTCAAATTGAATTCAATATGGTACTTATTTAATTTAATTTTTTTTAATCTATTCCCCTATTTGTGAAAAATGAGCTTATTTCCCCTATTTTGATAGCATTTTGGGCTGTGAAGTCTTCAATAATTTTACAAAGATTTCAATGATTTCACAATGATTTCAGAGATTCGAAAGGAATTCAAAAGATATCAAAGATTGTGAAAAGTTTCACAAATATTTAAATGATTTCCTCGATAATTGCATAAAAATATGTATATATTTTATTGTATTATTTTATTCAATCAGACCACGCTGCAGTCAATCCACCAAGGGTGACCCCAATTATCGAGAAGGAAAAGATAACATCGAGAACTGATGGTCCATCAAGAAGAGACCAGGGCAAACAATCCATTATGGAAAAACAAGTAAGTAAGACCCTAAAAGTTAAAAAGCTATTTTTTATTTTAAAAAATCCCCAATTTCCTAAACTCTCTTCGAAAATAAGTTAGAATCCAACTCATTAGTCTTTTTTTAATGCCGCTTGGAAACTCTAGTTGCAGGTAAGAAAACTAAACCTGTATGAGAAAGCTGCCTCTGGATGTCTTCGAATTTGGCTATTTGATTGATGAAATAATTCCTCTTCTTTGCAGGTAACATTAGAGGAGCAAATGATTTGTGGTGCGCTTCAAACATTAAATGAAGAAGCCTGCGAGGACGTTCTAGATGTGCCATCGCCCGCTGCAGCGCCGCCGGACTCACATCCAGGTGAGCCTACTTCTCTTCCGCTTACACTGCCTGTGGTCATAGTCCAAGAACCACCGACGTCGGACCAAAGCCCTGACTCCGTCATCGAGTACGGCACAAATCTCTAATCAATGCAAACCACGCTGCTCCACCTGACCACTCATAAAGTTGCATGTGTTTGCGCGACAGACATTCCATTCTAAACTAATTTCCTAAAACGCTGAACCTGCTGCTCACAAGGGGAATCTCGACCCTGCAGAATTTTTCTGTGGATTCATACTCCTCCGAGTAATAGGTAATTACCAAACTTGCAATATGCTGAAGTAATAAGATGCGCTTTTCAGCCATTCTCGAGAAAAGCGACTTTTAGACAGGGCTCGGAACGGGTTTAAAATTCGGAACTTCATTTAGTGGAAAATTCAATTGTTTCGTTCAAAAGTCATCTTTTTGGTCAAAAGCCGTAAAAAAAACAAAAATATATATACAAAAAGATGAATGTTTAACAAAATGGTTGAATCTTCAATAAAAAAAAAATTTTACTCAAGAAAGAAAAAAATGGCAATCAAATTGATGAAATTTTAAACTAAAAAGACGAATTTTCAAAAAGACAGTTGAATCTTCAACCAAGAAATATGATTTTTTGACGAAATTGTTGAGTTTTCAACAAAATAATTTAACTTTTAACCAAGTAATAAAATTACTTAATAAAAAAATGTATTCAAAGAATAATTTCCAACAAAAAAAAGGAATCTTTAACAAAATAGATCAATCTTCAACCAATAAAATATTTTGTTAAAAGTAGTTCAACTTCTAATCAGGTATCTGAATTTTCGACCAAAAAATATGAGTTTTCAGTTTTTAACAAAGTAGTTTAGTTTTCAACACAATAATGAAATTTTTAACCAAATAGTAGAATTTTTTACCGAAAGACATGAATTCTGATCCAAAAATATAATAGCAAACTTTTTAATTGAAGAAAATTAACTTTCAACGAAACAAGATGAATTTTCAACCAAAAATATGAATTTCAATCCAAAAGGACGAATTTTCTATCCAAAAAGATCAATGTTCCACGGAACGGTTCAATTTTCGACCAAGAAAAATGGCTTTTGAACAAAATAATTGAATTTCCAACCCAATAGTAGAGTTTTTAATCAAAAGATATGAATTCTGAACCAAAAATCTAATAGTTTCTTGAAAACGGGGAAAAAGAGGAATTATTTTTAAGAAGGCGAAAAGAGTGGAGAATAGGGCAGGGTTACTTTTTAGTAACTTAGTTACTTTTTTGATCCGCGGTTATTAAAAGTTACTTATTTTATGAAAAGGTTACTTTTGGTTACATTTCTTGCCCGAAATAACGAAAATAATTAATTCATTAATCGTATTATTTAAAAACTTGTGAAAAATATAAAAATTCCAATTTTTTCAGTAAATTTGGCACTTTATAGCCTTGAAATTAGGAAAAAACAATAAAATAATAATTAGTTCATATGTAAAATGTATAAAAAGGGCTATCAATTGAATTATTATGAATCCTGATAAAAATCGCAATTTAGCTAAAATTGCTAATTTTAAAGTTAAAATTTAAATCTTTTTTGTTGAAATTTTAGTTTAAAATTCGTCTTTTTTGGTAGAAAATTAATCTTATTGAATGAAAATCACCCTTTTCTTTTAAAATACATAATTTTATTTGAAAATTCATCTTTTTGGTTAGAAATGTACTAATTTTGTTGAAAATTCGTCTTTTTCTGTTGAAGATTCCCCTGTTTTCGTAGAAAATTCAACTATTTGGTTGATAGATACCTTTTTTGTCAAAAATCTATATATTCAGGTTGAAATTCAACTTTTTTGTAAAAATTGGTCTTCTTGACTTAAAAACTCAATAATTTGGTTGAAAAATAACCTATTTTGTTGAAAAATCGTCTTTTTTAAATAAATTCTACTGTTTTTTATATTAGATTAAAATCTTTTTTTGGTTTTTTGTAGTTAACTATTTATCATTTTAGTTGAAAATTCATCTTTTAGGTTGGAAATAAAATTACTGGGCTGAAAGTTAAACTCTTTTGTTATAATTTTGTTGTTGTTGAAGATTAGTCGTTTTAATTAAAAATTAATTTCTTTGGTTGAAAAATGAGCTGTTTCATTGACAACTTGTTTTTTCTTTGGATGGTTTTCGGTTAAAAATGATTTTTTTTAGCTGAAAATGTAACTATTATTCCAGTCGAATATTCCATAATTTTAGTTAAAAATTCATCTCTTTGGTTGAACATTCATTTTTTTAATAAAAATTTAATTATTCAATTTTTGGTTGAAAAATTATCGTTTTTAATGAAAATTCGTCTTTTTTTATATAAATTAGTCTTGGTTGAAAATTCATCTTTTTGGTCAAAAATTCAATTATTCTAGTTAAAGATTCATCATTTCAGTTAAAAATTCATCTTCCTGATTAAAAATTCAACTATTCCAGTTAAATATTCACAATTTTATTTGAAAATTCATCACTTTGTTTGAAAATGTAACTATTTTTTTGAAAGTTAGTTTTTTGTTGTTGAAAGTAACTGTTTTAACTTATTCCAATTGAAAATTCTATAGTTGTAGTTGAAAATCCATCTGTTTGGTTAAACATCAATTTTTTCAACTTGAAATTGAATTATTTAAGTTTAATCTTTAAATTAAAGTTGAAAATTAAGTTTGAAGTTAAATCCATATTTACTGGTTGAAAATTCAACTGTTTTGTAAAAATTATTATTTTTTTTTTGGCTTAAAAACTCAACAATTTGGTTAAAAAATAACCTATTTTGTTGAAAAATCGTCTTTTTAAAATGAATTCTACTGTTTTTTATATTAAATTAAAATCTTTTTTGGTTATTGTATCAACTATTACATTTTTCGCTGACAATTCATCTTTTTTAGTCAGAAAAATTCAACTATTTTGTTAAAAGTTGAACTACTTTCTTAAACATACATTTTTTTGTTGAAGATTCATAATTTTGGTGGAAACTTCGTCTTTTTCGGTAAAAAATCTTTCTTCTTGGTTACTTTTTGGCTGCATTATTGTTACTATTCGGTTGCATTTTTGAGCGAAGTATGGTTACCATTTTACTATTTTTTGAAGTTTGAGCAGTTCCGAGCCCTGTGCATGGACCGCGATGCGAGAGCCGGTAAGTCTGGGCTCGATTCCTGCTGCCGTCATTTTTACCGATTGCTTTTTTTCATTCAATTTTTTTATTACAGTTGAAGCCGTTTGTCAAAAGGGACCTATGTAATGTTTTGGCAAAAATAAAACTAAATACGTACAGGCCTCGGACTTACTTCAGAGATCAAAAATAGTGTAAATAGTTTTACAAATTTTAAAAAATAGTGTCATAACATTTTGCATAATCTTTCCCCTTTTTCATTTTTTTCGCTTAATTGCGAACTGAATTAATATAAGCCAATAAGAAAATCAAATTATTTTTGGTTGAAAGTTCATTCTTCTCGGTGAAAAAGTCTACTATTAAATTTTTCATTAGGAATCCATCTTTTTTATTTAAAAAAAATTATTATTTGTTTGAAAATCCAACAATTTTGTTAAAAAGTTATACTTCTTGATAGAAAATTCAACTGTTTTGTTAAAAATTCTTCTTTTTGGCTTGATAATATATCCTCTTTCGGTAGAAATGTCTTTTTTTTTGGTTGAAAATACAACTTTCTGGTTAAAACTTAATCAAATTTATGTATTTTGTTAAAAATTCGTCTTTTTTGTAGAATATCAATTTTTTGGTTAAAAATGCAACGTTTGGTTGAAAATTAATCTGTTTTATTTGAGCATTCTAGTATTTTGTTGAAAATTCATCTTTTTTGGTTAAATCCGACTTTTTTTAAATTAAAATCTTTTTTATTAAAATATCAACTTTCTTTTTGGCTTAAGAATTTCACAATTTGGTATACAATTTAACTAATTGGTACAAAATTAAACTGTTTGATAGGAAATTCGTTTTTTTTATTAAAAATTAATTCTCTTCATTTAAAATTTAACTATACCATATTTGGTTCGACATTTATTGTTTTAACTTAAAAAATTCAACTATTTATTTAAAAATTCGTAGAAACGAAACAAATATAAACTAAAAATTAATCAAATAAAATTTGGAATAACATCACATCCGTTATTCTAGAATGTTTATTTGAAAACTTATATAGTTTGTTATAAATTCGTCTTTTTTTATAGAAATTCAACAGTTTGGTTAAAAATTTATGTATTTTGTTAAATAATCGCTTTTTTTAGTTATATTAAACTTTTTTTTATTTAAAATTAAAATCTTTTTTGGTTTAAATATCAACTATTACATCTTTTGTTGAAAATTAGTAAAAAATTCGTTTTCTTTTTATTGAAAATTAATTTTTTTAACTGAAAATTGTTGAAAAGACGTCTTTGTTGGTAAAATCCGACGTTTTTTAATTTAAATTAAAATCTTGTTTTATTGAAATATCAATTATTACTTTTTTCATTGAAATCGGGGAATTTTTTCAAGCTTGCTTAAATTTGTTATAATAATTGTAATATTAAATTAAATAACGATGTTTTTTATTTGTGAAGGTAAATTCATATTACTGGATTTATACGTATTTGAATCAAACTTATTTCTGTCATTTTCACTAATCTCAGAAGATAATATTTTCTTAAAAATATTAATTTGTTAAATATGCACGGAATTTTAAGTACTTAAAATTCATTTTTCGAAAATAGTATAGAAATTTCTTTGAATTATTAAGAAAATTCATGGACTTCAGAATAAAATTTAAGTTAAATTAAACTATTTAGTGTTTAAGAGGGGGGAAAAAATTAATAAAAATTTTAACTGATTTTAAATATTTCAAGGATTTTTCGAAAATAATTAAAATTCTGAATTGCATCAGGAAATTTTACAAAAGAATTATAATTCTGATTTTAAACAGAAAATTTTCAAATTTAAATAAATTCTGAGTTGGAACAGGGGATTTTCAAATTTGAACAAATTCTGAATTAGAACTGGAAATTTTTGAAAATAATTTAAATTCTGGATTGGAACAGGGAATTTTCAAATTTAAATAAATTCCGAGTTGGAACAGGTAATTTTCGTGATGAATGTTAATTCTGACTCGGAATAGCAGTTAGGGAATTGGCAATTCAAGTTTAAAAAAAAAAATTACTGTATTAACTAACCAATCAGTTTTAAATTTATTATGAACAAACTTCATCAGCAATGCAATGCGGACCATTTTTTTTTTAATGTGTTAGGTAATATTCAACAATTTTGTTAAAAAGCAACCCTTTTTGGTTGAAAATTCAACTGTTTTGTGAACGAATTCACGGAATGATTAATTATGTTTTCAGTATTATTTATTTAATTATTCGATGGTGATAAATAATATATTTAAGAATATCCTATACTAATTTGTCAAAACTTTCTGAATTAAAACTTCTTCTTTTATAAAGTTACTTTCACAAATAAGAAAAAGACTGGAATTGACAGGATTTTGTTTTCTTCAGGATTTGAGTAGACACCCTTTAATATTTTATCTTGATTTAAATAAATTTAACAGCCAAATTGCAATAGGAAAAATTTGAATAAAAAAAATGGGAAAAAAATTCCGGCAGCAGGAATCGAGCCCGGATTTTCTCGTTACAAACGAGAAAAAAAAAGACGTTTAAAAGACGTTTTTCTCGAGAATGAATGAAAAGCGCATCTTATTTTTTTTAGCATATTACAAGTTTGGTAATTACCTATTAGTAAGAGGAGTATGAATCCCAAAAAAATTCCTTGTCAGCCCCAAAGGTTTGGCAATCCACTAGTGAATTATCCAAGACTCGGTCCTTTATACTCTGTGCCTCAATTGTTCAAATTTAAAGTAGGCCTTAAAGACTGTAGATAATGTAAATACTTCCGCTTTTTATCTCTCGTGGCCACAGCCACAATTTAAATTAATTTATTTTCTTTCTGTATGTTCGCATTTTTAATTGTGAAAGTTAGCGTAAATTCCAAAAATGTGGCCACGAAAATCAAAGTTTAGAAAGCTGAAAATAACCTAAACCTGATTAGTATAAATTAAAATTTCTCACTGATGACTTAATTTCCAAAAGACTGGAAACGCTTGAAAATCTGCGGTTTCTGTGCGTGTGCAAAAGTCCTGAGACAATAAGAAAATAATGATTGGATACAATGAAGTCTGATGAGATGATTGGTGCTCTATTAACAAAAAGCCAGCAGTAATTTTTTTACTCTCCTAGCTGTAAATATATAGTTAATTTGAATTTTAGAAAAATTAAGCAATGGGAAAGGCAGGGTAGAGTCGAGTGACTCTCGATTCCAGTCTCAGAACTTCTGTCCACGATGAACGATGAGAGTTTGAAAGTTTCTAAACGAAGCGAATGATCTCCGAGAGACTTAGTAAAGATAAGTTAGTACAAAATATAATTATGTATCAGTACATCGTTGCAATTTCCATCTTTGCTGTATATTTGTCGCTAAGAGCGAGCGTCTGATTTGTACAAAATCTCCAAATAGTCAAGGAAACGCAAACAGCAAGGATGTAATCTTAAGAATTTAGGTACGTAACGAAGTGGGAAAATTGTCAGATTTTTCATCTGATGATTGAATCAAAAAAGTCGCGTGAATTGTAAAATGCGGCGCGTTTTGTTCAGCTGTGATAATCAGTCCCTTACCAACTTAGATTGACACTTAAAACTGAAAATCAAATACCAAGAGATGCTTCACAGTTTGCCATTTAATTTTATTCGATACAGTTTTATTCTATGCAATTTTATTCGATATAGCTAGTTTTATTTGATACAGTATTTCCCATAATTTCTGTATGGATTTACCAGGAATGGTATTTGCGAGTGTTCTAACAAGTCGTGTGCTTAACAAACCGAAACCAAAGAGAAAAACATTTTTTTTTTATTCAGCTCAATGAGTTTTCACTGCTCAGTTTTTTGCAAGGTACTGTTTTTTTTTATTTTTAACTTTATCCTGCCAAACGAGGCTTCATTACAGCTTTCTGTATAGTACGCAGATGTATATATGTATAATGCGTTTACATCGCAAAAAAAAGAAAGAATTTATCATTATATTATAAAAAACAAGTGGCAATAAAGTACTTCTTTTAAAACGACTTCTGCATGATTTTATTTAACGTGTTCAGTGTGACAGTATTTGTGCCCCTTACCATTCGGTTAGATTTAAAAAAAAAATTATACACTAGGCGGACGTCAGGGCAGGTCTCGAAATTTCGGGGCGAAAAATCTTTGCTTTCTTTATTAGAACTTTTCTTTTCAATTTTAATCTTCTCTTAACTTTTCAACTTTCTCTTCTTAAAACTCAATTTTTATTCTCCTAATTTGGAAACTTTTCAAAGAAATTTCTCAGAGTGATTATTAAAAATATTTTTTAATTTGACTCAACATTATTTTTTCGAAAATTATAAATTTCTTTGAAAATCAAGCACGTTCCAAAACTGGGAGAAGTTCTACTTCTTTGTAATCTTTTTTATTAATATCTTTTCGCATGCAATTTTTTAAAACTGATTATTATTATTATTAATTAAAAATGGTTTTTACTTTTTATTAGAAAAACTTGTAGAATAAATTTAATTTTCTCTCAAACTGTGACAATATTTATTTGATTGTTTGAAAGTTGAGTTTGTTTCCGAAAAAAGAGATTAATAAATTAAAAAAATAGATATTAAATTCAGACTAAATCAAAATATTAATTCCTCTTCAACGCACAACATTCAAATTTGACTAGGAAATTCTTGAAAATTAAAAAAAAACAAGTATTCAACCATCAAATTTGAAAAACACACTCTTAAATTCAATTTAAAAAAAGAGGAAAGAAAAAGAAGACAACCTCCAAATCCCCTTCCTTATTTTTTTCTCTTGTCTTATATTTTAATTTTTTTTAATCATCTTTTTCTTTACTATTTTTAATTTTTTTTTTAATTTGAATGCTGACATTTAAGTGTGGTGTACAAATTTGATTTTTCGATTCTTGTTTTTTTTTAATTTTCAAGAATTTTGTACTTTTTCAATTTTTTCAAATAGTTTCTTTATTTTAAAAGTGTTATACAAAAATTAATAGCTTCAAAATTTAAAAAATAAACAAGAATCCCATCAAATTTAAAAAACACATAAATTAAATTTAAGAAAAGAGGAAAGAAAAAGAAGACAACCTCCAAATCCCCTTCCTTATTTTTTTCTCTCGCCTTATATTTTAATTTTTTTAATAATCTTTTTCTTTACTATTTTTTATTTTGGTTTTCTTTTAATTTGAATGCTGGCATTTAAGTGTGTTGTTCAAATTTGATCTTTCGATTCTTGCTTTCTTTAATTTTCAAGAATTTTCTACTTTTTCAA
>CAKNYM010051346.1:53535-82717 GCA_932195095.1 Andricus curvator | reverse complement strand
TAATTTACGACCAAATTGTTGAATTTTCAACTAAAATGATGAATATTAAAAAAAAATTTTTTTACAAAGTAGTTCAACTTTAAACCAAGTAGATAATTTTTCACCAACAACATATACGAATTCTCAACAATTTACATGAATTTTCTACCAAACAGTTAAATTTTCAACTTATAAAGAAAAAATTTGCAACCAAAAATGGAATAGCTACATTTTCAGATAGAAAAATTAATTTTTAAGTAAAAAAAAAAGTTTTCAACAGAATAGTTATATTTTTGAATAAATCGTTTAATTTTTAAACAAATAGTTAAATTTTATACTAAAGTGTTTAATTTTCAACCAAAAATATGCATTTTCAACCAAAAATTTAATTTTCAACCAAATTCAAGCAAGAAAGACCAAAAAAGGTGAAATTTCTACAGAAAGAGATGAATTTTCAAACCAAAAGATAAATATTCCACAAAATAGTTGAATTATCAACTCAAAAACAATGTGTTCGTCAAGAAAGAAAAAAATCGTATCAAATTACTGAATTTTAAAACCAAAAAGACAAATTTTCAACAAAATAGATGAATTTTCAACCAGGAAGTATGACTTTTAAACAAAATTATTCAATTTTCAAGAAAATAATTCAATTTTGAACCAAATAATAAAATCTTTAACCAAAATAGATTTATTCTTAACCAAAACTTTAATAGTAGACTTTTCAACCGAAAAGAATGAACTTTCAACTAAAGAATAACATTTTTAATAGACATTAAAGTTCATTTTGAATAGTTTAAAAATATTACGTCAGAAACCTGAAAATTTGCTTAAAAAATAAAGTAAATTTTCCATTGCATTTGTGGCACTACTTACACTATTTTTATTTCTGAAGTTAGTCCGAGGCCTGGGAAAAGTCAGCCAATTTTGAAAATGAAGTTTTGTGGCCACCCTATTTCTCTAAAAAAAATTCCCGTTCCAAAGACCACCCTGTAAATTTACTTTTATTTTTGAAAACAATTATTTTCAACTACTAATTACTAGATGATGAAAGCGGAACAGCGAATGGAGCTGAAATGGAAATTTCTCTTGTCGAAATTCGACGTGAGAATGCAAGTTTTGGGACCAACAGCCAGCATAAGTCGCGCGATTTATAACATTTTAAACATGACACGATTTGAGACTGCAGAAGACATTTCTTTCGATGATATTGCAGATCCAGTGAATAATCACTAATTGTGAATTAGGAAATGTCGACATAAGCAAATCCCAGTTATGATTTTTCTATTAAGTTTATTTTTCGTAGAAATTTGTTTATCATATTTAAATGACTATTTATATTTATTAAATAATACTTCCGGATTGGATTGTGTAATATAAAAATATAAATTTATTTATTTGCTCAAAGATCCTGTCGGGAAGTAAAATCTTCAGATTGCGTAGATTCGTCTTTCTGACCCATTTTAACCAGTTCGACTGCAAATATAAGTGTTGCGTTTGGAGGTATTTTTGGTGGAGCGCCGGCAGCTCCGTAAGCCAAATCTGGTGGAATTACCAATTTTCGTTTCTCTCCTACACACATTCTAAAATAAAATATGTATTTTTTTAGAGAAATTATATTGTTAAGTTTGTAAAGAATTACAAATTAGTTATTGTACAATCAGTTATGAATTATTAAACTAAATAATATTTATAATTTTATATTGAGATTGAAAATTAAAAAGATTCGTTCTAAATGAAGAATGTAATATAACGAAATTGAATTTGAATTAATATAAAAATTGATAAATACCCTATTAAACCTTGTTCCCATCCTTTAATAACTTGACCATGTCCCAAAGTTATAAGAATACCTTCACTGTCACTTTTATCGAATTCAGTTCCGTCTTCGAAAGTTCCCTGAAATAATTTAAGTCACAAAACTGATTAAATTTAAAATCATACAAAAATGTAAAGTTTAAATGTTTTGAAAAACATAGATATTTCAACCGATATTTCCGATCTAAATTAAAAAATTTAAGACTGTTGGACTGAAGCTCTATCCTCAAAATTCAATCACCTCATTTTACTAAATAAATAGTAGGATGAAATATTTTTTGGTTACTGAAAAACTTCACAGCCCAAAATGCTCTCAAAACTGGGGAAATACGGTGATTTTTCACGAAAATAGGAGAATAAATTCATTTTCATCAAATTAGTGTAGGTAACTTATTCATAAGATTACAACTCGAAATATATTGCATTTTCAACCAAAAAAGATTCATTTTCTACAAAAAGAGATGAATTTTCAACAAAAGAGTTGAGTTTTCAAGCAAAAATTCGATTTTTTTAAGAAAACCTTCAACTTTTTAACTCGAAAAGATGAATTTTCAAGTAAAAATTCAATTCTAAACCAAGAAAGATGTTTTTACAACCAAATAATTGCACTTTCAAGCAAACTAGATGAATTTTTAACAAAAAACTTAATTTTTTTAAACAAAATAGTTGAATTTTCAACCAAGAAGGATGAAGGTTTACACAAAAAAGACAATTTTTCAACCAAAAAATATGAATTTTCAACAAGAATGTTAATTTTCAACAAAATTGTTTAATTTTCAAGCCAAAAAGACGACTTTTCTACAAAACAGTTTAATTTCGACAAAAAACTTAATTTTTAACCCTGTTTTTAACCAAACAGTTGAAATTTAAAACCAAAAAGATGAATTTGCCATAAAATAGTTCAATTTTTAACCCGAAAAGACGAATTTTCTACAAAACAGGTGAATTTTCAAACTCAAAAACATAAATTTTTCAACCAAGAAGATTATTTTTCTATCAAAAGAGACGATTTTTCCACAAAATACATGAATTTTCAATAAAAATAAAACAATTTTCTATCAAAGAGATGAATCGTTAACAAAAAAAAAATTCCATCAAAGTAGTTCGATTTTCAACCGCACAGTTGAATTTTCAACGAAAAAATGTAATGGTAGATACTTCAACCAAAAAAGATTTTATACAAAAAAATGAATTTTTTACAAATTTGTTAAACTTTCAATCATAAAAGATGGCTTTAACGAAAATAGTTCAAGTTTCAATAAAATAATTAAATTTCCAAGCAAAAGAGATTAATTTTTGAACCAAAAATATAATAATAAATTTTTTAATTGAAAAGAATTAACTTTCAACCAAAAAAGATGACTTTTTTTTACAAAAGATGATTTTTCATTCTAAAAGAACGAATTTTCAATAGTTGAATTTACAATATAAAAAATATGACGAAAAAGACGAATATTCAACCCGAAAATATGAATTTTCAACCAAACAGATGAATTTTCTACCAAAATAAGTTGAATTTTCAAACTTAGAAAGACGAATTTTCAACGAAAAATTTAATGGTAGATACTGTAACAAAAAAATTATTTGTTCCAAAATAGTTCAACTTTCAGCTAAAACAGATGACTTTTTATCCAAAATTGTAGAATTTTTAATAAAGTAATTAAATTTTCAACAAAAAGAGATGAATTCTGAAGAAAAAATATAATAGTAGACTTTCAATAAAAAATAATTAACTTTCAACAGAAAAAGATGAATTTTGAACCGAAGATGAATTTTCAATTTTAAAGTACGAATCTTCTATTCAAAAAGATTAATGGTCAACGAAACAGTTAAATTTTCAGCCAAAAAAGACGACTTTCTGACAAAATAGTTTAATTTTTAATCAAATATATAAATTTTTTACCAAAAAAGATCATTTTTTGAACCGAACATATAATAGTAGACTTTTCAATTAAAAAGAATTAACTTTCAACCAAAAAAAAAAAAAGATTTTTTAAATAAAATAATTGAATTCTCAACAGAATAATTCAATTTTCGAAGAAAAGAGATGAATTCTGAAGCAAAAATGTAATAGTAGATTCTTTAATTAAAAATAATTAACTTTCAACCAAAAAAGATGACTTTTCGACCAAAAGATGAATTGGTAATCCAAAAGGACGAATTTTCTATTAAAAAAAAAGAATCAAATTGATTTTTTGTCAGTTAATAGTCAATATTGCATAGAATCCCAGAATATTTTATTACGTCCTGCAACATGGCCCGCTTTTCTTTATTTTATCACCAAAAGTCGAAATCGATCCGAATGAACTTGTTTCCATGCACAGAGAAACTCGTCGATATTTCAACAAAAAAAAAACAATTATTTTAAATCAAAAACAGTTCAATTTAATAAAAAAACACAAATTTTCAACAAAATAGTTAATTTTTAACCAAATAATAAATTTTTTTACCGAAAAGATTAATTCTCAACTAAAAATATAGTCGATTTTTAATTAAAAAGAACTACTTTTCGACGCAAAAAAGTTAAGATTTTGTTATTAGGTTCTATTAATTTAGTTCTCATTTAGACGAAAAAAGAAGAACAAGGGGAATGGGGTTGTTGCATATTTTCAAATGTATTTTTCTCCTAGTGAAATTGAAAGAGCCCTAAACATAGAATATAATTACTTGAGGAAAGTTTTTCAAAGAGAAGTTTGAATTTTTTCTGAATTTTTAAAATATGTACTTTCTAAATTTTTTGCGGGAAGATGAGGCATTCCAGGCCTCCCAGTCCCTATGGGATAAACCAAAGGGTACTTCTTCACATGAAAATAGGGTACTTTTTCCGCACTCAAAGGGTGGAAAATTCAGGATAAATAACTACGAATTTAAAAAAATGCAAGTTATATTCAAAAGAATTCAAATGAATTGTAAAAAAATTTTTAAATAAAAAAATGCCATTAATTTCGGTAAAATTGGAATGAATATAGAGGAATTTAAGAGAAACGAGAAGAATTCGATAAAATTTATAAAAATTCAAGGTTAATTTGAAAAAAAATGTGAATGAATTGAAACTCTGAAATAAGCTTAGAAAAATTAAAAAAAAATCTTCTGAATTAAAAAGAATTGAGTACATTTAGAAGAATTCAAGTGAATTAAAAGAATTCAAGAGAATTCCAAAGAATTGAAAAAATTCAGGGTAAATTAATAAGAATTCAGGGTGAATTCCAAAAAATAATTTCAAATCTCTTCGAATCCTACTAATTTATAACCAAAAATGAATTCAAATGAATTGAAAATAATTTCAAAAATCGAAAAAATTCCATTGATTTCAGTAAAAATTGAGTGAATCCAGATGAATTTAATGGAAATGATAAGAATTCGATTAACCTTATAAAAAATCAAGATAAATTACTATATATACTATATATATATATACTAAGAACTATTCAAAAATCCATTTAATTGAGTAGAATTGAGCGAATTTAGAAGAATTCAGGATAAATTAATACGAATTCAGGGCGAATTCCAAATGAATTGCAAAAAATATTTGAAAACCTCAACCTTTGAAACCCTACTAATTTCTAACCAAAAATGTGACTAATGACTGCAAAACAAATCAAAAGAATTCAAATGAATAGGAAATAATTTAAATAACCCTTAAAATTATTAAAACCCTTGGAAATCCCCTGAAATTTTTCAAATCTCTTGAAAATACCTTGGAATCTTTTAAAATATTCTAAATTATTTCAAAGTTTTTGAAATGGCTTTAAACTATTCAAATAAATAAAAAATTTCTGGGAATCTTTTAAAATGTCCCAACAAATATTTGAAATCCTTCAAAATCTTTTGAAATCCCTTGAAAATTGTTAAAGCTTTTGAAAATGCCAAGGAATTAAAAAAATACCTTAAAATATTTCAATTCCAAAGAATTTAAATGAAGTCAGGATAAATTAATAAGAATTCAGGGTGAATTGTAAAAATTAATTTAAAAATTCTTCAAATCTTAGAAACCCTACGAAATGCCTCACTTCTCTTGAATAAATTCTTTTTTATCTTGAAATCCTGGAAAATTTATTAAAATACATTGAGAGCTTTAAAATCCCTTAAAATCATTGAAATCCTCGGAAATCTTATAAAATCCTGTAAAATCTTTTAAAATATCTTAAAACCTTATAAGTCCTGTAAAGCCTTCCATATTTTCCGAAATTAAAGAAAAAAGTCTTTATTCTAAAATATTTCAAACGCCTTGAAATCCCTTCAAATTAATGATATTAATAAACAAAATTCCTTTGAATCTTTAAAATATTTCATATTAAAAGCTCTTGAAAATGCCTTAGAAGTTTTAAAAATCCCCTAAAATCTTAAAAATCCCTTCAAATTATTGAAATCTATTAAAAATATTTCGGAATCTTTAAAAATACCCTGAAATATTTCAAAAGAATTTAAAACAATTAACCAAATAGTTGAATCTTTAACTAAAAAATATATGTTTTAAACCAAAAATGGAATGGTTAAATTTTAGTTTAAAAAAATGAATGTTTAACCAAAAAAATGTTAACAAAATAGTTAATTTTTCAACGAAAGAGATGAATTTTCAACTGAAATGATGAATCATCAACATAAAAAAAGACATTTTTAACAAAGTAGTTCAACTTTCAACCAAAAATGATGAATTATCAATGAAAAAAGTAATAGTTGAAATTTCAACCACAAAAGATTTTAATTTAGAATCAGGTACAGTTGAACTCAACCAAAAATACGAATTTGCAACAAAATAGGTACATTTGAAACCAAAGAGATGGATTTGCAACCAAGAAGATAATTCTTTACCAAAAAAGGCGAATTTTAAAGAAAATACATGAATTTTTTTTCAATTGAAAAAATAATTTTGAACGAAAACAGATGACTTCTTAACAAAAAATGTAATAGTTGATATTTCAATCAAAATTTTTTTTATTTTAAATTAAAAACAGTTACATTCAACCAAAAAACAATTTTTCAACAAAATAGTTGAATTTTTAGTCAAGAAAGAAAAAAAATCAACCAGATTGTTGAAGTTTCAAGCCAAAAACACGAATTTTCAACGAAAAATAATAATAATATTTTTATCAAAAAAGATGAGTTCTCAATGGAAAATGTAATAGACGAAATTTCAACCAAAAAAGACGAATTTTCAACAAGATGGTTTAACTTGAAACCAAAGAGATAAATTTGTAATAAAATACGTGAATTTTCAGCTAGAAAAGATCAATTTTCAACAAAATAGTGCAATTTAACACTAAAAAAATGAATTTTTAACCAAAAAGATTAATTTTTTACCAAAAATGGCTTAGTTAAATTTTCAATTGAAAAATTTAATTTTTAACGAAAAAAGATGAATCCTCAACTAAAAATGTAATAGTTCATTTAAGTAAAAAAAAGAATTTTTCATCAAAATAGTTGAATTTTCAGTCAAGAAAGAAAAAAAAATCAACCAGATTGTTGAAGTTTCAAGCCAAAAAGACGATTTTTCAACCAAATAATAATATTTTTATCCAACAAGATGAGTTTCTCAATGAAAAATGTAAAAGACGAAATTTCAACCAAAAAATACGAATTTTCAATAAGATTGTTTAATTTGACACGAAAGAGATAAAAGTTTAATAAAATACATCAATTTTCAGCTACAAAAGATACATTTTCAACCAAAAACAGAACACTTTAATTTTTAGTTAAAATATTAATTTTTAATCAATTAAAAACGAATTTTCAACAAAATAGTTCAACTTTGAAAAAAAAAGGTTTTTGAATTAAAATGATGAATAATCGACCAAAAAAAAAAAAGAATTTTTAACAAAGTAGTTACACTTTTAACTAAGTAGTTAAATTTTCAACGAAAAATGTAATAGCTGATATTTCAACAAAAAAAATATTTTTATTTGAAACCAAAAACAGTCGAATTCAACCAAAGAAGACGAATATTCAACAAAATAGTTCAAAATCATCGATCAAAAGGATTAGTTTTCAACAAGGCCTATTCACTCTCGAATCAGACAAACCTTAACCAAACGATTTCACGCGATTCAAAAGATTTCATATGAATTCAGTTTGTGTAATACTGTAAATACCAAACTCTCCGCATAGTTACTTTAACCTTAACGTTAACACTATGATTTATTCAGAGTACGCACTGCCGCGAACGATGCCGAGGAACGACGACGGTATATCTAACGATTGCTGTTGACTCGCATTGATTCGCTCCGACTCACTCCTTATTTTCACTGACTCCACTGATTCCGTGCACTAACTTACGTTATTTCCCTTATTCAGAGCGTTAGTTGCTCTAACTTTCGATCTCAGACATCTTTCTCGATGAGAAGGTGAATTAAATTTTTTTACTATTTTTAGTAAGATTTAATTAATGAAAATAAATAAATAAGTAGTTAGAGTAAGTTCCAAGTATTTTATTATTATAATTTCCAGAATGAAAAGCCTCTTGAGAGTTTTTTAATGATCACTAATTCTGAAAAAAGAGAAAGGAGTTTGTTTTCTAACAAATTGGCTATTGAGCATACATAGGTGATTTTGGATTTCTAATAATTAATAATTTCTTGAATTTGTCCCTAAAGTCCATGAAATTGATAATAATTCAAACAAATTTTTATTTTATCTTCTAATACTTTAAATTCAGTGCATATTTAGGTAAAATTAATATGGGTACTATATTAAATTCAATTTGAACCGCTTAAAATTCTCAACTTTTCAAGTAAAAATATTGCATTTTCAACAAGATAGATGAATTTTTAACTAAATACTTAAATTTTCAACCAAACATATTAATTTTCTACCAAACATTAATTGTCTACCAAAAAATACTATTTTTCAAGAAAATAATGAATTATCAATAAAATAGTTGAATTTTTAACTAAAAATTATTAATTTTCATCTTAATAGTTGAATTTTGAACTAAAAAAAGATCAGTTTTCAACCAAAAATGGAATAGTTAAATTTTCAGTTAAAAAAATTAATTTTCAGTTGAAAAAATTAATTTTCCTCCAATAAAACGAACAAATTTTCAACCAAAAAAGACGAATTTTCCGAAAAACTATTTACATTTTCAAACAAAGTGATTAATTTTCAACTAAAATAATCAATCTTCAACTGGAGTATTTGAATTTTAAACCAAAAAGATAATTTTTCAACCAAATGATGAATCTTTAACCAAAAAGTTAATTTTTAACAAAAGAGTTTAACTTTCAATCAAGTAATTAATTTTGCATTCCAAAAAATATGAATTCTGAACGAAAAATCTAGAAGCTGATATTTCATTCAAAAAAGATTTTTATTTTTAATCAAAAACAGTTGAATTCAACCAAAAAAGACGACTTCTCAACATAAGTTTAATTTTCAACTAAGAAAAAATTTTCAGTTAGGAGAGAGAAAGAATTGCAAACAAAATTGTTGAATTTTTAAGGTAAAAGATACATTTTCAACCAAGAAGAATAATTTTCTACCAAAAGGAAAGAATTTTTCGTCAAAATAAATAGATAAACTTTCATTCAGATACTTGAATTTTCAACTAAAAACGATAAATTTTCAACCAAAAATAGAAAAGAGAAACTTTTAGCTAAGAAAATTAATTTCAAACAAAGAAAAAACGACGTTTCAACAAAATAGTTCAATACAGTAATATAAAGCTACGTTTACCAATTAAGAATTATTGTTATTCAATTTTATATTGAAATTTAAAAAAATAAGCACGCTCTCGAAAAAATTCTCTGACTTTAAAAAAAAATCCCTGACATTTCCAGGTTTTTCCAAGTATATCAAAATTCCCTGACAATTCCAGGTTTTCCAGGCAGGGTAGACACACTGTCTAAAATGTAAACACTAAAAACGAACTTCTCGAATGGGATGCAGAATTGCAGTTGAAGAAGTATTGAGTCATTTTAGTAAAAAAGATATTTATTTATTTCTCGTTCGCACCGGAATTGTAAGCTTTAAACTTGTAACATATCCATAGAATGATTTATAATATATAAATAAATAAGAATGCAGGAAAAACGCAAATATAACACCCGGCGCTATTTGATGTTATTTTCATTAAGCTCGCCTTGATTCTCCCTTATTCTCTTAGATTCGCTTCTTAATCGAACTGACTCACTTCTTAAACGCACTAATCTGGTTCTTAAACTACTGACTTCGCCGTTAACTCGCTTGATTCCTACTGACTCGTTTATTGCGCTTAGTGATTTCAACGCAATACAAAGATTCCTAATGATTTCATTAGATTTCTAAATTGTATGCGTTATTCATACGATTTCGTATAACTTGGCGTTGTTTGTGATTGATTTCCTACCCATTTCAAGCGTTAGAAACCCATGATTCGAGAGTGAATAGGCCTTGGTTTTCAACCAAGCAGTTGTATTTTTAGTAAAAAAGATGAAATTTCTACAATAGATGAATTTTTGAACCAAAAAGACGAATTTTCAACCAAGAAAGATTTTTCAGCCAATGAAGAAAATTTTTTAAATAAAAAATGTAGAATTTTCATGCCAAAAAGACGATTTTTCAACGAAAATGAGAAATCTTTAAACAAAAAAATTAATTTTCAATCAAGAAGATTAATTTTGTACCAAAAAACACGAACTTTCAACTAAATACATGAATTTTCAACTAAAAAATATAAATATTCAACCTAAAATGGAATAGTCATTTACAGTTAAAAAAATTATTTTTGAATAAAATACATGAATGTTCAACTAAAAAAGATATATTTCCAACCAAAAATGGAATAGTTCAATTTTTAGTTAAAAAGTTTATTTTCAAAGAATTAAAAACGAATTTTCAACAAAGTAGTTATATTTTTAAGAAAAAAAAAGTTTCTTGAATTCGATTTTAATTTGAAACCAAAAAATGGGTGAATTCAACCAAAGAAGACGAATATTCAACAAAATAGTTGAAAATCATCGATCAAAATGATTAGTTTTCAACCAAGCAGTTGCATTTTTAGTAAAAAAGACGAAATTTCTACAACAGATGAATTTTTAAACCAAAAAGACAAATTTTGAACCAAAAAAGATTTTTCAGCCAATAAAGAAAAAAATTGTTATCAAAAATGTGAAATTTTCATGTCAAAAAGACGAATTTTCAACTAAAATATGGAATGTTTAAAAAAAAAAATTAATTTTCAATCATACATGAATTTTCAGCTACAAAAGATCAATTTTCAACAAAATAGTGCAATTTAACACCAAAAAGATGAATTTTCAACCAAGAAGATTAATTTTTTACCAAAAAAAAAGACGAATTTTAAACAAAATATATGAATTTTGAACTAAAAAAGATCAATTTTCAACCAAATCATAATTAAATTTTCAATCGAAAAATTTAATTTTTAACGAAAAAAGATGACTCCTCAACTAAAAATGCAATAGTTCCTATATGCAAAAAAAAATTTAATTTTAAATTCGAAACAATTCAAAAAAATGCAACCAAAAAAACTAATTTTCAACAAAACAGTGGAATTTCTAACCGAATAAAATGATTTTCTTTCAAAATAGTTCAATTTCGAACAAAATAATTAAACTTTACAACAAATAATAAAATTTTTAACCAAAAAAGATGAAATTTCAATTAAAATCGCAGGGTTGAAGAAAAATGTAAATTTTCCTATATTGGGCTATAAATTTCTATGGCTATCTGCCACCACAATTTGAATAGTGAAAATGAAAAAATAGTTGGAAAAGCAATAAAATTGATTGTCTTAAAAAAGAAAAAGACGAATTCTTAAAAAAAGGGGAATAGGGGAAAGAGAGTGAAGTCTGTAATAAGTAGTACCGTTTTTTTTAAATAGAAATATGTATGCAGAGGAAAAAACTGTTTAATTTAATAATTTTTTCGTAAAATAAAATTTTGTATATAACCCCAAAACATGCGAAAAATTAATTTTACTTAAAAATGACTAGAGTAAACCGTTTTTTCCTTTGTATACACACTTCTATTTGAAAAAGTATATCATCATTTAGTATTTATATAAAAGATTTAATTCTATTTATTGAATAAAACAAGGGAATTGAATTTTGAGGTTAGATCTTGAGAAGAGCCTTAAAGTCAAAATTTTTTTAGACTATTGATATTATTTACGATAATAATATCAGGGCTTACCACATAATTAACGTATAAAGTATCTCCTTTTTTTGATTTAACAGTACAATTCTCGATGCGTTTTTTAATTCCAATTTGCAACTTCTTTTTCGTTTGACTTGCGACAAACGTAAAACAAAAGACTGTCACTATTCCACACAACAAAAATATCCTCATGATTATTAATAAAACTTGTTATCACTGCATAATATCCTTATTTTTGAGGAATAAAAACGTTTTTCTAAATTTTGTCAAATATCGCCGGTGACTGAGCAACTGACACGCACTCACACCACTGATATGCTGACGCAAACTGCCACGTACACGGACACGTCGCATGCATACGTGTGCCGACAGGTTCGGACGCGCTGGGCAACATAACCTAGAAAATACAAGAGCGATCAGCTGATCTAGTCGATTCGAATGATTGGATTTCAACTGCTTGTTTATTTTGTCGGCCTTTGTTGTCGTTTATTGTTGATTTTATGAAAGAAAGGTAGCAGGTATGTTATTTTATTCAGTCCCTTACAATATTTTTTACATTTAAACCTCAAAAGTAACTTGAATTTTAATTTGAATTATCGTTTTTAGTGTTGTTTTCTGGTGTAAACAAACGTTGTTTTTTAAATCATAAATAATCGTTTAAATTCAAGTTCTGAATGTAAATTCTTCAAATTTTTAGTATAAGCAAAGATAAATCTATTAATATTTTTACTAGTAAACTTAAGGCTTCATCTATATTATATATTTAACATTGTTTATTTACATAACCTCAATTTGAGAAATGATTTCAGATTTTTATTTTTGAGTTTACAATTAATAATTGTGATTAAAATAACTTGTAATTAATTACATTTTAATAACAAAGCCTGACAAAGTGTAATTAATTTTAAGGCGATTAATGAACGCCTTCAACTTGAGTGTTAGCAAAATAAACTTTAAAATGTTATTTTCATTGTTTTTACATTTTCTTGTACGTCAAGTTTTTAAAATCTTTTTGGAGATCTTAAACGTGCGTAAAAATATTTAATGGACCTCTGGTTTCAAAAAATAATTTAAAAACATTAATTTCCCTAAAAACATTGGATGTTTAATAAGAACAAAGCATCCAGGAGTCAGAACTTAAAAAAAATAGCAAAAATCAGGGAGTTTCTGTAACATGTAAATGTGAAAAATAATCAATCACTATTACTTACTTTGTTTTCTAAAATCACTTTTTAGTCACTTTTTTAAATTAAAAGATCACATTAATTACTTTTCTTTCAATAAATAAAAATAATATAAATTTGATAAATTAAGGTCCATACCTATTTCTGAATTGTCTTGAATTCTTTTGAAATATTTCAGGGTATGTTTAAAGATTCCGAGAAATTTTTTTTAAACTTTTGAGTCATTTCGAGAGCTTTTAGTTTGAAATATTTTAGGGAATTTTTTTAATTTAATTCATTCGAAGGAATTTTAAAGCGTATAAAATATTTTAGTATCAAGAATTTTCTAGAATTTCGGAAGATATGAAATGATTTTACAGGACCTTTAAGGTTTTAAGATATTTCAAAAGATTTCACACCATTTTATAAGCATTCCAAGGATTTCAATGATTGTAAGGGTTTTTTGAAGCTATTTTAATAAATTTTCCAGGACTTTAAAGAATTTATTCGAGATAAGTGAGGTATTTCGTAGGTTTTCAAAGATTTGAAGAGATTTGAAATATTGTAGGCTATTTTAAAAGATTACAAAGAAATTTTTTATTCATTTCAGCAATTTAATGGGATTTCAAAGGATTTTAAACTTTTTAGGAAATTTTAACCGATTCCCAGAAATTTATAATTTATTTCAATAATTTGAACGGATTTCAAATACTTTAAAATATTTTAGAGTATTTTAAAAGATTCCAAAGAATTTTCAAGTGATTTGAACAATTTCAAGGGATTTTCAAGGGTTTTAATAATGTTAAGGGATTTTAGTATTTTAATGGATTTCAAAGAATTTATTCACAAGAAGTGAGGGATTTCGTAGGGTTTCAAAGTTTTGAAGAGATTTTCAAATATTTTTGGCAATTCATGTAGAATTCGTCCTGAATTCGTATTAATTTATCTTGAATTCTTTTAAATCCTTTTGAATTCTTCCAAATTCAAATTAATTTTTCTAAATTCATTTTCGAAATGTTTTCAATTCATTTGATTTATTTTCAAATTCAGCTTAATTTTTTATGAATTTCACCGAATTCTTCTCATTTACCTAAAATTCCTCTAAACTCACTCAAATTTTACTGAAATAAATGGATTTTTTCGATTTAAACAAATTTTCCAATTCATTTGAATTCTTTTTAATTTAACTTGACTTGTTTTGTAGTCATTAGCCACTTTTTTTCGTTAAAAATTAGTACAGTTTCAAAGATTTGAAGAGATTTAAAATTATTTTTTGGAATTTACCCTGAATTATTTTTCATTCTTTGGAATTTTCTTTTTTTTTTAATTTACTTGAATTCTTGTAAATTTACTCCATTCTTTTTTGAAAATCGAGCTTTTCCCATTTAAAACTCCATGTTAATTTCAAAAGCCCGGGGGCACAGGTTAACGTTAAAAAAAAAAAATTACGGAATTTCTTTTTCCGGAAAACGAACAAAATGGGGGGGTTTTATCACCAAAAATCGAATTTTTGGACCACCCTAGAAATACATACTTTTGAATTTCAAACTTTTAAAAAATAATTTAATTTCTAATTAAATATTTAATTAAATTTTTTTAAATTAAATAATGTAATAATATAATTTAAAATAATTTAATAATTTAAGCTTAGAAAAATGTTAATTCAAACCCTTAATAATTTACGCGCATGAAATGGAAGCTTTTAACACTTTCCAAATGAAATTTTTTAAATTAAAAGCCGTCAAACTGCAAAATTTTAACTTTTAATTTCTAAATTTTCAAAATGATATCATTTTAAGCAATTTTAAGCTAGAAACATTACTTTATACATTACATTTTTTTCAAGTCTTTTTAAATATTCTCTTAAAAATTTGTTTTAAAAAAATAATTTTAAAAATCTCCAGGAATCTAATAATAATATTATTATCTTGGAACTCGAATTTTTCCTACAATTTTTTTTAAATCCTGCAAAAAGTAAAAAAAAACTACCTTAAAATCATCCAGATTCTTTTTTGACAAAATTATTGTTAGTTTTTCTAGGAATTTTGATGCAAATTTTTTATTCATTTACATCCTTTTAAATTGCTTAAAAAGCTCATAAATTTTGTATTCAAAATCTTAAAAAATCTACATTGTGTATTAAATGGTTTAAAATTTTTACACGTTTTAAATTATTTTGGAATATTTTCAAAACTTCTAAATATATTTTAAATTTGCTCGATTATTTTCCAAATTAATAATTGTTCAATTGTCTTAAAAATATTAATCAAAAAAGTTTGTTTTAAATCTTTTTAAATTTGCTCTTAAAATTAATTTTTCAAAATAAAAAATCATTTTAAATGTTCCCAGCAAACTTCAGAATTTTTTTTATTTTATTAAAACCTTTAAAGATGATTGAAAAGCTTCAAAATTTTATTTCGAAACCTTCAGAAATCTAAATTCAGTTTTTTATTTTTCAAAATATTTTCCAATTTTAAATTAAGTTTGGATTTTCTCAAAACTTGTAAATATCTCTGAAACTAACTCAATTTTTCTCCAAATTGATAATTGTTCAATTGTTCTTTATGCAACAAAATTCAATAATTTCACTTACATTTATTAAAAATTTGTTAAATAGAACAATTAAAATTGTAACATTCAAAGTTTAAATTTAACACTCTGAAATATTAACGATTCAAGTTTTTCTATTTTAAGTACTTCAGTTTAATATTGTTTAGTTTTTAATATTTGATTTAAACAATATTTGAATAGGATTTGGAGTTTAATAAGAGCGTTTAATTATGAATCCATTAATTTAAAATTGTTTTAAAATTAAGAATACTTCTAAAGTTTCAGTTGAACGTTTACATTTGTTTATCTACTGAGGCTTTCAAATTGAAAAATTTCTATTTTTAACGTTAAAATCTGTAACTTGCTTAATTTTGAACAGATTCAGAATCATCCTGTAAAATCAATTATTGTTCAATTTTCAAAAATGGAACTACCGTTCAATGTGATTTATTATAATAGCAAAAATTCTTGGCAAAAGTGTATTATTTTTTTAAATTGTATTTTCTTGTAGAGACTTATATATAACATATCTTACAAAAATTTACAGTAAAGTACAAGTCGAAAAGTTAATGCGGATTCTAGAAGTATTGTTTGTAAAAAATTTTAGTTTTTTGTAATTTTCTACAATAATTCACGTAAAATTAAACGTGTTTTTATGACGTCAAACACCTAAATTAAAAAAATGTAAAATCCTCTAGTTTTCTGTAATACCTTGTAGATTTTTACAAAAAAGTAAAAAAAAATATTAATAAAAAGTTATACAAATTTTTGAATTGTAGAAACGTATAGTTTATTGTTAATTTTTTTACTTTTCTACAAGAAAATACAAGAAAAAGTAGCTATTTGTATTTAACTGTATTTTGTTGTTAAATTTTGTACATTTTTTTACAAAAAAATACAGATTTTAACAAAAAATTACAGTTGTAGAAATGTTGTACTTTCTTGTAAACATTTTTTCCACCAGGGAATTCATCTTTTTCAGTCAGAAAAATTCAACCATTTTGTTAAAACTTGAACTACTTTCTTAAACATACATTTTTTGTTGAAGATTAATAATTTTGGTGGAAACTTGGTCTCTTTTAGTAAAAAATATTTCTTTTTGGTTACTTTTTTGCCACATTATTGTTACTTTTCGGTTACTTTTTTGAGAGAAGTATTTTCTCTGTTCTGAGGTCATTTGGGCTCGGAGGTCTGTAATTTCTATTATCATAATTTTCTGTTTTCGACCCTCCCTATTCTACAAATTAAATTTTTGAACAGAAATATAACGAGAACCATGGAGTACGAAAGACTGAGTCGCGCTCTAGAAATGCTAGGCAGAAAGGTAAAAGAATTCCCGATCGGTGCAATTTCAATAGATGACTTTATGCCAGTAGAAGATAAAATTAGAAAACTAAGGACTACCTTAAAAGAGATGGATGCCAGAAGTTTGAGCTTAAAAGCTGCCATTCGAAAAAGTAAGTTTAGATTTTCACTTTTCAGTAATTTTTTGTAAAAATTATACACATTTTTGTTTATATTATTACAGGTAGAGTACGACAGGTACCAGAAAGGGATATAAACGAAACTTTAGAAAAATTAAACGAAGAGACGTCGAATTACATCATTAATGAGAAAACTATCAACTTGTGCCTCGAAGCCGATGCAATTGAAAGAATGATATATGGCGGTCAAGTGAATCCAGAAAATCAAGAGTAATAAGAAAAAACTAGATACAGGCCTTGGACTCACTAATGCAACTAATTTTTCAATCTTCCTTTAAAAATGTTTTCACTAAATTTCAGAAAAGTAGCAAATCAGAGAATTTCTGTAAGAAGTAACTGTAAAAAATAATCAGGGCTGCTTCACAATCACTACTACTCACTTTTTTTCGCTATTTCTATTTCTGTCTTGAATTCTTTTGAAATATTTCAGGGTATTTTTAAAGATTCCGAGAAATTTTTAATAGATTTCAATAATTTGAAGGGATTTTTAAGAGTTTAGCGTATTTTTAAAACTTCTGAGGCATTTCAAGAGCTTTTAATTTGAAATATTTTAGGGAATTTTAAAAGATTCCAAGAAATTTTTTATTAATTGCATTCATTTAAAGGGATTTTAAAACTCTCAATATATTTTAATACATTTTCCAGGATTTCAGAAAATATCATCGAATTTCACTGGATATTATAATATTTTAGTGGATTTTCAAGAATTTATTCACGAGAAGTGAGATATTTTGTAGGGTTTCAAAGATTTGAAGAGATTTGAAATTATTTTTTGGAATTCTTTTGAATTTTTTCAGTTTACTTGAATTATTCTAAATTTACTCTTTTTTAAAAGTATTTATTTAATTGATCCTGAGGATGATTTACCTTGGCATTTTCAAGAGCTTTACAAAATTTTAAAAGATTTCGAAAATTTTTGAAGGATTTCGAAAGCTTTTAAAGGATTCGAAATATTTTCGGTTATTTTAAAAGATTACAAGTAATTTCTAATTGATTTCAGTAATTTGATGAGATTTCAAAGAATTTTCAATATTTTAGGGTATTGTAAATGATTCCCAGGCGTTTTCAAGGGCTTTAAAAAGTCTCAAGAGAGTTCAAAAGATATTAAATGATTTGAAATATTTTAGGAAATTTAAAAAGTTTTCCAGACATTTTTTATTTATTTTGATAGTGTAAAAGGATTTTAAAGTTAAAAGATTCCAAGGAATTTTCAAGAGATTTAAACAATTTAAGGGATTTTCAAGGGTTTTAATCATTTGAAGGGATTTAAAAAATTTTGAATGTGGATTTAATGAACTTCCTAGAATTTCGGAAGATATGTAATGATTTTACAGGACCCAAAAGTTTTCAAGATATTTTAATATATTTTCCAGAATTTCAAGAAGTATCATATTTTATGTAATTTCGCGGGATTTTATAACATTTTAATGGATTTCAAAGAATTTATTCACAAGAAGTGAGGGATTTCGCAGGGTTTCAAAGTTTTCAAGAGATTTTCAAATATTTTTTGCAATTGATTTGGAATTCGTCCTGAATTCTTATTAATGTACCCTGAATTATTCTAAATTCTTTTGAATTCTTCTAAATTCACTCAATTCTACTCAATTCAATGGATTTTTAAAAAGTTTTTGATTAATTCATCTTGAAGTCTTCAAAGCTCCCCTTAAATTCTCTTTAATTTTTCTAAATTCATTTCAAACTTTCTCAATTCAATGCATTTCATATTTTTTCATCGTTTTCAATTCACGTGATTGCTTTTTCAATTCAGCCAGATTTTTTATGAATTTCATCGAATTCTTCAAATTACCCTTAAATTCCGCTAAATTCACTCAAATTTTACTGAAATCAATGGAAGTTTTTAGATTTTTAAAATTATTTCCAATTCATTTGAATTTTTTTGAATTTTTTTGTAGTCATTTGTCAATTTTTGGTTAGAAATTAGAAGGGTTTCAAACGCTTGAAATTATTTTTTGGTATTCGCCCTGAATTCTTGATTCACTTGAATTCTTCTAAATTTACTCAATTTTACTTAATTTAGTGGATTTTTTTTAATTTTTAAAAGTTTTTATTTAATTGGTCCTTGAATTCTTAGGAATTTCATCACATTTTTTTGAATTCCCTTGCATTTTTTTAAAGCTCATTTAAAATTTTCTGAATTCGATGAAGTTTTTTCACATTCTTAAATCTTTTTCAATTCATTTGAATTTTTTTCAATTGTTTTGTAGTCATTAGTCACTGTTTTGGTTAAAAATGAGTAGGGCTTCAAAGACTTGAAATTATTTTTTGGTATTCACCCTGAATTCTTCATTCACTTGAATTCTTCTAAATTTACTCAATTCTAGGTAATTTAGTGGATTTTTTAAAAATTTTTTAAAGTTTCTATTTAATTGATCCTTGAACTCTTAGGCATTTCATTAAATTTTTCTGAATTCCCTTGCATTTTTTAAAGCTCATTTCAAATTTTCTGAATTCGATGAAGTTTTTTCACATTCTTAAATCTTTTTCAATTCATTTGAATTTTTATGAACTTCATCAAATTCTTCTTGTTGACCTTAAATTCCTCTAAATTTATTCCAATTTTACGGAACTCAATAGATTTTAGGAAATTTCAAAGATTTCAAGGGATTTTAAAAGATTTCAAGAAGTTTCTCCATCTTTTAGAGGAATTTACTAAACCGCGATTTTATAGGACATTTAAGGACTTCAAAGATTTTAAAAATTGTAATGGATTTCAAAGGATTTGAAAGATTTTAGTATTTTTTGTAAGATTGAAAGAAATTTCAAGAGTTGACAAAAAATTCAAGGGATTTGAAGGGATTTAGGGAATCTTAAAGAATTTCAAATGAGTCCGAGGCATAATAAAATATTCCAAGGCATTTTCAAGAGATCTAAACAATTTAAGTGATTTTCAAGGGTTTTCAAGATATTTTAATATATTTTCCAGGATTTCAAGAAGTATCATATTTTATGTAATTTTGCAGGATTTTATAATATTTTAATGGATTTCAAAGAATTTATTCACAAGAAGTGAGGGATTTCGCAGGGTTTCAAAGTTTTCAAGAGATTTTCAAATATTTTTTGCAATTCATTTGGAATCCGTCCTGAATTCTTATTAATGTATCCTGAATTATTCTAAATTCTATTGAATTCTTCTAAATTCACTCAATTCTACTCAATTCAATGGATTTTTAAAAAGTTTTTGATTAATTCATCTTGAAGTCTTTAAAACTCACCTTAAATTCTTTTGAATTCACTTTAATTTTTCTAAATTCATTTCAAACTTAGTCAATACAATGCACTTTTTCATATTTTTTTCATTGTTTTCAATTCACTTGATTGCTTTTTAAATTCAGCTTGATTTTTTATGAATTTCATCGAATTCTTCTCATTCCCCTTAAATTACACTAAATTCACTCAAATTTTACTGAAATCAATGGAAGTTTTTAGATTTTTAAAATTATTTCCAATTCATTTGAATTTTTTTGAATTGTTTTGTAGTCATTAGTCACTTTTTTGGTCAGAAATTAGAAGGGTTTCAAACGCTTGAAATTATTTTTTGGTATTCACCCTGAATTCTTCTAAATTTACTCAATTTTACTTAATTTAGTGGATTTTTTTTAATTTTTAAAAGTTTTTATTTAATTGGTCCTTGAATTCTTAGGCATTTCATCACATTTTTTTGAATTCCCTTGCATTTTTTTAAAGCTCATTTTAAATTTTCTGAATTCGATGAAGTTTTTTCACATTTTAAAATTGTTTTCAATTCATTTGAATTTTTTTGAATTGTTTTGTAGTCATTAGTCACTTTTTTGGTTAGAAAATAGTAGGGTTTCAAAGACTTGAAATTATTTTTTGGTATTCACCCTGAATTCTTAATTCACTTGAATTCTTCTAAATTTACTCAATTCTACTTAATTTAGTGGATTTTTTTTTAATTTTTAAAAGTTTCTATTTAATTGATCCTTGAATTCTTAGGCAATTCATAAAATTTTTCTGAATTCCCTTGCATTTTTTAAAGCTCATTTCAAATTTTCTGAATTCGATGAAGTTTTTTCACATTTTAAAATTGTTTTCAATTCATTTGAATTGTTTTGTAGTCATTAGTCACTTTTTTGGTTAGAAAATAGTAGGGTTTCAAAGAACTGAAATTATTTTTTGGTATTCACCCTGAATTATTCTAAATGTATTCAATTCTACTTAAATTAGTGGATTTTTTTTTAATTTTTAAAAGTTTCTATTTAATTAATCCTTGAATTCTTAGGCATTTCACCACATTTTTTTGAATTTACTTGCATTTTGTTAAAGCTCATTTCAAATTTTCTGAATTCGATTAAGTTTTTTCACATTTTAAAATTTTTTTCAATTCATTTGAATTGTTTTGTAATCATTAGTCACTTTTTTGGTTAGAAATTAGTAGGGTTTCAAAGACTTGAAATTATTTTTTGGTATTCGCCCTGAATTCTTAATTCACTTGAATTCTAAATTTACTCAATTCTACTTAATTTAGTGGATTTTTTTTTAATTTTTAAAAGTTTCTATTTAATTGATCCTTGAATTCTTAGGCATTTCATCAAATTTTTCTGAATTCCCTTGCATTTTTAAAGCTCATTTCAAATTTTCTGAATTCGATGATGTTTTTTCACATTCTTAAATTTTTTTCTAATCATTTGAATTTTTTTAAATTCATCTTGAATTGTTATGAACGTTATCGAATTCTTCTTGTTTACATTAAATTCCTCTAAATTCATTCCAATTTTACGGAACTCAATAGATTTTAGGGAATTTCACAGATTTCAAGGGATTTAAAAAGATTTCAAGAAGTTTCTCCATATTTTAGAGGAATTTACTAAACCGCGATTTTATAGGATCTTCAAGGAGAGAGAAAGAAATTTCAAGAGATTAAAAAAATTTCAAGGAATTTGAAGGGATTTAGGGAATCTTAAAGAATTTCAAATGAGTCCGAGGTCTGTAGATACATAAATTATGCCCTACGTTATTTTGATAGTCATATTAATTAACATTTATTTTTTTCATTAGGAAACTTTATGCGATTCCTACTAAACTCTATTCACTTACCGATGAAGGATTGTCATTGCAAAAAGAGATAAAGGAACTGATGCAAAAGCAATTATTTTTAAAAATCGAAGCACAAAATAGAGCTCAAGAGTATCGGGACTTTTTGCAAAACCAAGAGGAGCTAAGAATTGAGAACTTGCAAAAATCGAATCCTGTTATGGCACAGTAATGTTTCTTAATTCATTTCTATTATTGCAGACTTCATAACTCAAAATTCTTTCAAAACAGGGGAAATAGGGTGACTTTTCGCGAAAATAGGGGAGTAAATTCTTTTAAATAAATTTAATGTAGGTACCATGTTGAATTCAGTATGAAACAGGTTAAATTTCTGAGATTTCAAGACGAAATCTATTACATTTTCAACAAAAAAGTTCATTTTTCTAGATAAAATTCGAATATTTAACCAAAAAGATACATTTTTAGCAGAAAATTTTATTTTCAACGAAGAAAGATGAGTTTCAACAACAATAAATAATTTGTAACCAAACAGTTGCATTTAAAACTAAATAATCAAACTTTCAAGAAAAAGAGACAATTTTGCAATAAAATAGTTAAATTTTTAACCAAATAGTTGAATTTTCAACCAAATGGACGAATATTCAAACAAAAAATCTTTTTTTAAATTTTTTTCAGAAGACAGATGAATTTTCAATCGGAAAAGTTGAATTTCCAACAAAAAAGTTCATTTTCAACTAAAAAAGATGATTTTTCTACGAAAAAAGATGAATTGCCAATTATTTTCGATAAAAATTATTATTTTGTAAGAAACTGTTAAATTTTGAACAAAAAGCTTAAATTTTCAACAATATTGATAAATTTTTAACCCAATCACTGTCATTTTTCAATCACAGTCACTGCCGTTTCAACAAACAAGATTACTTTTTCACCAAAAGATGAATTTTCTAACAAATAGTAAAATTTGCATCTGAAATTGATAAATTTTCAACCAAGAAAATAATTTTCTATCATAAAAGACGATTTTCCAACAAATTACATAAATTTTCAATCAAATAATTGAATTTTTAAGTCAAAAAGACTAATTTGATAGAGGGCAGCTTAATTTTTAGCCCGAAAAGTTGAATCTTCAACCAAGAAATATTACTTTTTCACAAAAATGATGAATTTTTAATCTAAAAGGACGAATTTTCTATTTAAACACACATATGTTTAACAAAACAGTCGAGTTTTCTACCATAAAAGACAAATTTTCAACAAAACGCATGGATTTTCAACCAAATAGTTGAATTTGCAACTAAATAGAAAAAAAAGTTTTGTACCAAAAATGCGAATTTTCAACGAAACACATTAATTTTCAAGCAAATAGTGGAATTTTCAACTTAAAAAGATACGTTTTCATCCAAAAGTGGAATAGTTAAATTTTCAGTTTCAAACACTATTTAAAAAAAAAACGAAGTTTCAACTAAAGAGATGATTTTTCAGACTAAAATTTTGAATCTTCAACAAAAAAATTAACTTTTTAACAAAGTTGTACAACTTTCAACAAAATGTTGAATCTGTAACCTATGAAAATAAGTTTTTAACCAAGAAGATTAATTTTCTACCAAAAGACGAATTTTCAACGGAATACACGGATTTTCAATCAAATAGTTGAATTTTCAAGTAAAAAAAAAATTGAACTAAAGAGATGATTTCTCAAACTAAAATGTTGAATCTTCAACCAAAAAATGAACTTTTTGACGAAGTATTCCACCTTTCAACAAAATACTTTAATCCTTAACCAAAACAGATAAATTTTCAACCAAAAAGACGAATTTCAACAAAAAAGTTGAATTTTTAACAAAATAATTGCATTTTTACCCAAATAGTTGAATTTTCAAGCTATAATGATGAATTTTCCACCAATAAATTTTCAACAAAAAGTTGAACAGTTACATTTTATTTCGAAAAAAAATTAATTCTCAGCAAAAAAGAAAAGAATTTTTAACAAAATAGTTTAGTTTTCAACCAAAAAATGATTTTTGAACTAGGAAGATAAATTTTTTACCAAAAAAGATGAATTTTTAACTAAAAAGGATAAATTTTTAACCAAATACTTAAATTTTTCATTAAAAAAGAAAAAATTTCAACCAAGAATGGAATAGTAAAATATTCAGTTAAAAAAATTAATTAAATAAAATAAAACGAATCTTGAACAAAATATATAGTTAAATTTACATTCAAGAAAGATTAATTCTCAAGGGAAAATGTAATGGTTGATATCTCATACAAAATGATTTTGATTTTAAATAAAAAACAGTTGAATCTAATAAAAAAGATGAATTTTGTTATCAAAATAGTTGAATTTTCAAGTTATAATGATGAATTTTCTACCAAGAAGATTAATTTTCTAGAAAAAGACGAAGTTTCAACAAAGTACATGTATTTTCAACTAAACAGTTGATTTTTCGACTAAAAAATATCTATTTTAAAATCAATTTTCAACAAAAAATTTAATAGTTAAATTTAATGTAAAAAAAATTAATTCTCAACAAAAAAGAACGAATTTTTAACAAAATCGTTACATTTTCAACCAAAGAAATGAAGTTTTAACTAAAATGATGAATCCTAAAAAAATCAATTTGCAACGAGTGTTCAACATTCTACTAAATAGTATAATTTTCAATCAAAAAATGATTTTTCAACTAGGAAGATAAATTTTTTACCAAAAAAGATGAATTTTTAACTAAAAAGGATAAATTTTCTACCAAATAGTTAAATTTTTAATAAAAAAAGAAAAATTTTCAACCAAAAATGGAATAGTAAAATATTTAGGTAAAAAAAATTAATTAAAAAAAAAAATGAAACGAATTTTGCACAAAATATATAGTTAAATTTACATCCAAGAAAGATTAAGTATCAAGGGAAAATGTAATGGTTGATATCTCATACAAAATGATTTTGATTTTAAATAAAAAACAGTTGAATTTAATAAAAACGATGAGTTTGGTTACCCAAATAGTTGAAGTTTCAAGCTCTAATGATGAATTTTCCACCAAGAAGATTAATTTTCTAGCAAAAGACGAAGATTCAACAAAGTACATGTATTTTCATCTAAACAGTTGATTTTTCAACTAGAAAATATCCATTTTAAAATCCATTTTCAACAAAAAATTTAATAGTAAAATTTAATGTAAAAAAAAATTAATTCTCAACAAAAAAGAACGAATTTTTAACAAAATCGTTACATTTTCAACCAGAGAAATGAAGTTTTAACTAAAATGATGAATCTTAAAAAAAATCAATTTGCAACAAAAGTGTTCAACATTCAACTAAATACTATAATTTTTAACCAAAAAATGATTTTTCAACTAGGAAGATACATTTTTCACCAAAAAAGATGAATTTTTAACTAAAAAGGATAAATTGTCAACCAAATAGTTAAGTTTTTAATTAAAAAAGAAAAAATTTCAACTAAAAATGGAATAGTAAAATATTAAGGTAAAAAAATTAATTAAAAAAAAAACGAATTTTGAACAAAATATATAGTTAAATTTACATCCAAGAAAGATTAATTTTCATGCGAAAATGTAATAGTTGAAATCTCATACAAAATAATTTTGATTTTAAATAAAAAACAGTTGAATCGAATAAAAAGGATGAATTTTGTTATCAAAATAGTTGAATTTTCAACCAAATAGTAGAATATTTTGAAAAAGGAGATGAATTCGGAACCAAAAATATAATAGTAAAAGTTTCAACAAAAAATAATTAATTTTTAGCAAAAAAAAGAGTTGGATTTTTTAAATTGGTTTCTATTAATTTACATCGCGTTTTAGTTTTTAAAAAAACGAGAAAAAGAGGAAGTTTCTTGAAGACAGGGGGAAAAGAGAAATTCTTTTTTGAAAAATTGGGGAATAGGGGAATAAGTATGAAGTCTGTTATTATGTTTCACCGTATAGAAAAGTATATTGATCATTTTTAATTAATTTTAGGTACAAGAAGAAAATGGAGAGAACGACACAGAAGATCAATGTAATGAAAAAACTCATAATTAATTTCATAGCATCATCTGGTACTTTACTGAGGGAGAAGCCAATCCTCTTGGAAATGTTGGAAAAACATAGAGATATTGTTACTTTAGAGACAATTTCGAATATGGTAGAGAGTAGTGAAAGTAGTTAAAGAAGTAGTAGGATGGCCAAAAAGTATAAATTTTTAATTTGCAAGCTCAATTTTTTAAATTAATTTAATAATTTGGAAGCTTTTAATTTTAATTGCTTCCAAATTCGAGGATATGAATCTTACGATAGTAGAATTAGGTGTATTTAAAACGAATACAATTTTGTACATTTATATGCTAGTTTTGTAATAAAATTAATTTACAGAAAGGTACATTTTGTATAATTTGAGTTAAATTATAGTACAAGTTTTATTTTAGCATTTTTATATTTAAAATGATTAAAACTAAGAATAGAGTTTATTTTCTTAATTGTAACGTATGTAAATGTTATGTATAAACAGTAAATAAAACGTGTCTCTCTTCCAATTCAGTATAGCATTGAAAATAAAATAGGTTAAAAGATTTAAAAAATTAAAAACCAAAATTTCCTCCCTTTTAAATCTTTAAAAATGAAAATTAACCCTTGTCCAATTCAGAGAAAATATTGAAAATAAAAAGTTCCACCCTTCCACTCAATAAAAATGCTAAAAAGAAAAAAGGTCCTCTTCCAATTCAGAAAACAAATAAGAAAATTTTCGTCCCTTCCAACTCTATAAAAATCTCAAAAATGTCCCTCGTCCAATTTAGAAAAAAATTAAAATTTCCTCCCTTACAGCTTGATAAAAATGTAAAAAATAACCCTCTTTCAATTCAGAAAAAAAATTAAAATAAACAATTTTTCCCTTAAATTAAATAAAAATCTTACAAAGAAAAAATGGACTTTTGCAATTAAAAAAAAACATCCCTCCGACCTCAATAAAAAATGATGAAAAAAAAGTGCCTTTTTCGTTTCGGAAAAAATTTCCTTCTTCCAAATAAGAAAAAAAGTTAAAATAAAAAATTCTTTCCTTAAATTCCATAAAAATGTTGAAAAGAAAAAACTGGCCTTTTTCAAATCAGAAAGAAAAATAAAAAAGTTTCCTTCCATCCAGCTCAATAAAAATGTAAAAAATTACCATCTTCCAATTCAGAAAAAAAGTTAAAATAAAAATTTCTTCCCTTAAATTCATTAAAAATGTGAAAAAGAAAAAAATGGACCTTTTCAATAAAAGAAAACATCATCCCTCCGACATCAATAAAAATGATTTAAAAAAAAGTTCCTTTTCCATTTCAGAAAAAAATCAGAAAAAAAACTCAATAAAAATGTTGAAAATAAAAAATTATTTTTCTTCCTATTCGTAAAATATAGAAAACCAAAATTTCATCCCTGCAAACTCAATAAAAATGTTGAAAATAAAAAATTATTTTTCTTCCCATTCGTGAAATATAGAAAACCAAAATTTCATCCCTCCAAACTCAATAAAAATGAAAAAAATAAAAAATTATCCTTCCAATTCCGAAAAAATTTATAACCAAAATTTTCTCCCTTCCAACTCAATCAAAATGTTACAAATAAAAAACGTCCCTCTTCCAAATCAGAAAAAAATGGAAGGAAAAATTCTTTCCTTAAATTCAATAAAAATGTTAAAAAGTAAAAACTGGTCTTTTGTATATCAAAAAGAAAAATAAACAAAATTTCCTCCCATTCAGCTCGATAAAAATGTAAAAAATAACCCTCTTCAAATTCAGAAAAAAAATTAAAATAAAAAATTCTTCCCTTAAATTCAATAAAAATGTTTTAAAAAAATGGACTTTTTCAATAAATAAAAAAAAACATCATCCCTCCAACCTCAATAAAAATGATGAAAACAAACAAGTGCCGTTTCCATTTCAGAAAAAATTTATAACCAAAATTTGCCCCCTTCCAACTTAATAAAAATATTTAGAAAAAAAATTATCTTTCTTCCTATTCATAAAACATTGAAAACCAAAATTTCATCCCTTCCAACTCAATAAAAATGAAAAAAAAATAAAAAATTATCCTTCTTCCAATTCATAAATCATTGAAAACCAAAATTTCATCCCTTCCAACTCAATAAAAATGAAAAAAAATAAAAAATGATCCTTCTTCCAATTCAGAAAAAAATTATAACAAAAATTTGCTCCCTCCCAACTCAATAAAAATGTTAAAAATAACAAAATATCTTTCTTCCTATTCGTAAGATATAGAAAACCAAAATTTCATCCCTTCCAAACTCAATAAAAATAAAAAATTATCCTTCCAATTCAGAAAAAATTTATAACCAAAATTTTCTTCGTTCCAACTCAATAAAAATGTTACAAATAAAAAATGTCCCTCTTCCAAATCAGAAAAAAATGCAAGGAAAAATTCTTTCCCTAAATTCAATAAAAATGTTAAAAAGTAAAAACTGGCCTTTTCCATATCAAAAAGATATATAAACAAAATTTCCTCCCATTCAGCTCGATAAAAATGTAAAAAATAACCCTCTTCAAATTCAGAAAAAAAATTAAAATAAAAAATTCTTCCCTTAAATTCAATAAAAATGTTTTAAAAAAATGGACTTTTTCAATCAATAAAAAAAACATCATCCCTCCGACCTCAATAAAAATGATGAAAACAAAACAGTGCCGTTTCTATTTCAGAAAAAATTTATGACCAAAATTTGCCACCTTCCAACTTGGTAAAAATATTTAGAAAAAAAAAATTATCTTTCTTCCTATTCATAAAATATTGAAAACCAAAATTTCATCCCTTCCAACTCAATAAAAATGAAAAAAATTATCCTTCTTCCAATTCAAAAAAAATTTATAACCAAAATTTGCTCCCTTCCAGCTCAATAAAAATGTTACAAATAAAAAATTTCCTTCCTCCAATTCAGAAAAAAATTTATAACCAAAATTTGGTCCCTTCCAGCTCAATAAAAATGTTACAAATAAAAAATGTCCTTCCAAATAAGAAAAAAAGTTAAAATAAAAAATTCTTTCCTTAAATTCAATAAAAATGTTAAAAAGAAAAAACT
>CAKNYM010051346.1:20160-32220 GCA_932195095.1 Andricus curvator | reverse complement strand
GTTATAAAATTTTTTTTTTATACTAATAAAAATGTAGGAGCCGCGTTCCTTAGTGCTTCATATTTAGTTTTCCAAATTTTCAACTCGATATCGCGTTTCGTGTGAACGTATTTTGATTTTATTAAAAATATTTTAAAAAATTTGAGGTTACTCTCACATGGCCTTAAGGCCATGTGATGAGTGGGTCACGTAACCAGATTCCTACCTTACCGGCACTTTTTTATTTCCTAACTTATTTTCACACGAAGCGCCACATCGAGTTGAAAATTTGGGATACTAAATAAGAAGCACTAAGAAAGGTGGGTCTCGTCCTAAATTTGTAGAATTATGGAAAAAGTTTTTTTTGCAAATAAGATTTTGTTGCTTTATTTATGATTATTAAAATTTAAGCAGACCCACCTTTCTTAGTGCTTCTTATTTATTATCCCAAATTTTCAACTCGATGTGGCTATCCGTTTGAAAATAAGTTAGGAAATAAAAAAAGTGTCGGTATGGTAGGAAACTCACCTATTGTTTGACCCTCGGCGTGCAGCCATCTTGCCAGCTGACGTCACAACGTGAAATACTAATTCGGGTAAAATCTAAATATTTGACGGAATTCACACATGGCAATTTAAAAGTTTTTTTTACTTTTTTAAATTTGCCTTTTATTTAATATCAAACAACATAAAACGACCACCAAATGATGCCGTGTATTTTTTTTTAATTTTCCCTTGTTAGGGTTGGGGTGCCGACTTTAGGATATACGTCTGTACGATCATTCGAATTATCGAATGAGAAATCATCACAAAGTGGTGACTGGTGACAACTGGTGATGCCTTTTTTGGTTTAAAACCTTCAAAGTATCTTATGATTTTTCGACGTTAATATTTTTCATTAGGTAGTAATAATTTATAACTTTCTAATCATGTCTGAAGAAGCAACGCTGAAAGTTTTAACTCTGAACTGCTGGTAAGTTCCAATTATAGGTTATGTTATGTACAAACTTTCCATTTGTTATAATCTTTTGTGGTATCCTCATTGTTTACTGTGTCAACATAATTAATTTAGAAGAGATAACAAATTTTTATATAATCTACAAAACGTTATCTTCAAAGAATAAGTATTTTAAAGCTTAAAAATATAAGTAAAAATATAGGCAAATATTTCAAAGTTCTTAACTATTTGTAATCTTTTAAAAAAATTCTAAATATCTTTTGAACTGAATTGAATTATTCCTAAAATTTTGAATAATAAAAATAAAAAAAATGGCTTTAAAGTGTTCCACATTTTTTTCGATATTATTAATTTATTCGTCATTGTAAAATTATCAACACGGGGAAATTCACGAATCTAAGCAATTCTGATATTGTTAAATAATAAATTAATAAATCAAATAAAGTATTTTTATTTGATGAACATATTTTTATTTTATTATTTGTTTCTTATTTAAACAATTGTTTAATTGTTTAGATTCGGAAATATTTAAATTCAGTAATATTATGAACTGTAAGGATTTTTATTACTGCGTAATTTTCGAATTTGGGAATTGACAATTGACGGAAATTTTATAATTTCGGGAATTTTCTATTTTTCGGCATTTTTAGTCCCATTTATAGAATTTTTTTCCTTTAAAAATTAATGTTTCAAAATAAAAAATCATAAAAAATTTTCTCAGGAATCTTAAGAAAATTTGTTTATTTTCTTGAAACATTTCAAAATTCTTAAAAAGCTTCCAAATTTTATTTTAAAAATTGCCTTAAAATCTTGGAGATGCTTTTTCAACAATTTTTTTAATCTTTTGAAATGTTGAAGCTTAAAAAAATATTCTGTTAAAATTAATTTTTTAATATAAAACACAATTTGAAATTTTCCTAGGAATCTTCAGAAAATTTCTTTAATTGCTTGAATCGTTTCACAATTCTTAAAAAGCTTTTCATTATTTTTCGAAATCTGCGAAAGTCTATGCATCATTAAAAAAATGTCCTTAGAATCTTCCAGATTCTTTTTAACAATTTTGGAAATCTTTTGAAATCTTGTTAACTTTTCTTTAAAAATTAATTTTTTCAAAATAAACATTTATTTAAAATTTTCCCAGGAATCTTGAGAAAATATGTTTATTTTCATGAAACGTTTCAAAATCCTTAAAAAGCTTCCAAATTTTATTTTAAAAATTGCCTTAAAATCTTGAAGATTCTTTTTCAACAATTTTTTTAATCTTTTGAATTGTTAAAATTAAAAAAAAAATATTCAGTTAAAATTAATTCTTTAATATAAAAAATCATTTGAGATTTTCCGAGGAATCTTGAGAAAATTTTTTTAATCGCTTGAATCGTATTACAATTCTTAAAAAGCTTTTAATTTTTTTGTTCGAAATCTGTAAAAGTCTATGCATAATTTAAAAAATTCCCTTAGAATCCGTCAGATTCTTTTTAACAATTTTGGAAATCTTTTGCAACGTTTTGAAATCTTTTTAACTATTCTTAAAAAAATTTTTTTCAAAATAAAATAAATTATTCAAAATTTTCCCAGAAATCTTGAGAAAATTTGTTTATTTTCTTGAAACGTTTCAAAATCCTTAGAAAGCTTCAAAATAACATTTAAAAAATTGCCTTAAAATCTTGGAGATTCTTTTTCAACAATTTTTTTAATCTTTTGAAATGTTAAAATTAAAAAAAAAATATTCGCCTAAAATTAATTCTTTAATAAAAAAAATGATTTGAAAAGCTTTTAATTTTGTTGTCCGAAATCTGGAAAAATCAATGCGTAATTAAAAAAATTTCCTTCGAATCTGCCAGATTTTTTCTAATAATTTTGGAAATCTTTTGCAACGTTTTGAAATCTTTATAACGTTTTTTTAAAAATAAATTTTTCAAAATAAGAAATTATTAAAAAATTTTCCAGGACTAAGAAAATTTGTTTATTTTCTTGAAGCCTTTCAAAATCCTTAAAAAGGTTCAACATTTTCTTTAAAAAATTGCCTTAAAATCTTGGAGATTCTTTTTCAACCATTTTTTAAATATTTTGGAATGTTAACATTTTTTTTTAAATATCCGCTCAAAATTAATTTATTAATATCAAAAATCGTTTGAGATTTTCCGAGGAATCTTAAGAAAATTTTTTTAATCGCTTGAGTTGTATTACAATTCTTAAAAATCTTTTAATTATGTTGTTTGAAATCTGCAAAAATCTATGCAGAATTAAAGAAGATTACTTAAAATCTTCCAGATTCTTTTGAACAATTTTGGAAATCTTTTGAAATGTTTTGAAATCTTTTTAACTCTTCTTTAAAAATTTTTTGTTTCAAAATAAAAAAAATTATTCAAAATTTTCCGAGGAATCTTAAGAAAATTTGTTTATTTTCTTGAAACGTTTCAAAATCCTTAAAAAGCTTCAAAATTCCATTAAAACAATTGCCTTACAATTTTGGAGATTCTTCTTCAACAATTTTTTAAATCTTTTGAAATGTTTGAAATTTAAAAAAAAATATTCGCTCAAAATTATTTCTTTAATATAAAAAATCATTTGAAATTTTCCTAGGAATCTTAATAAATTTTTTTTAATCGATTGAATGGTAGCACAATTCTTAAAAAGTTTTTAATTTTGTTTTCCGAAATCTGCAAAAATCTATGCATAATTAAAAAAATTTCCTAAATCTTCCAGATTCTTTTTAACAATTTTGGAAATCTTTTGAAATCTATTTAACTTTTCTTTAAAAATTTTTCAAAATAAAAAATCATTCAAAATATTCCCGTGAATCTTAAGAAAAATTGTTTATTATCTTAAAACGTTTCAAAATCCTTAGAAAGCTTCAAAATTTTATTTTAAAATCTTCAAAAATCTCCATCCTGTATTTAATTTTTTTTTAATATTTTCAAATTTAAAATGGTTTTTTAACTGATTAAATATCCTTTAAAATTATTCGCATTTTTTCTTAAAATTTTTCAAAAAATGCTGTAAAATAAAAGAAATGGCCTTGAAATCTTGAAGATTCTTTTTCAAAAATTTTGGAAATCTTTTGAAATTTTCATACATTTTTTTAAATATTCTCTTAAAATGAATTCTTAAATAAAAAAATCATTTTAAATGTTCCTAGGATTGTTAAGAAAAACTTTTTATCCTCTTCAAACCTTTAAAAATTCTCAAAAGGCTTCCAAGTTTTTTGTTAGAAATCTGCAAAGATCTATGCATAATTAAAAAAAAATCCTTTAGAATTCTTTTGAAAGGTTTTGAAATCTTTTTAAATTTAAAACTCGGTTATGAACTTTTTAAATATCTTTTAAATTTATTCGCATTTTTCTTAAAATTTTTAGTAAATGCTGCAAAATAAACAAAAATTGCCTTGAAATCTTAGAGATTCTTTTTTAACAATTTTGGAAACCTTTTCAATATATTCTCTTAAAATTAATTCTTTAATATAAAAATTCATTTTTAATTTTTCTAGGAATGTTAAGAAAATTTTTTTTTCCTCTTGAAACCATTCAAAATTCTTAAAAAGCTTCTACTTTTTTTGTTCGGAATCTGCAAAAATCTATGCATAATTAAAAAAAAATCTCCTTAGAATAAAAAATCATTTTAAGTTTTCACAGGAATCTTGCAACATTTATAAAATTATTTTTAAACCTTTCAAAATCCTTAAAAAGCTTAAATATTTTATTTCGAAATTTAAAAAAATATATATTTTGTTTAAATTTTTTAAAAATCTTTTCAAATTGTTTTTGAATTTTTTTTTAATCCTGTAAATGTAAAGAAATTGCTGTAAAACCTTCCAGATTCTCTTTTGACAATTTTTTCCAATCTTTTTCATTTTTCTCTTAAAATTAATTCTTCGAAATAATAAATCATTTTAAATTTTCACAAGTATCTCACAACTTTTTTTATTATTTTGAATCTTCAAAATCTTCAAAAATATATTTTTGGTTTTTAATTTTTCAGGGGTATACCTTGCGTATCCAAAAATAGAATTGCTCGAATGAATGCGATTGTGGATAAGCTTATCACAGGAGATTTTGATATCGTTTGTCTACAAGAAGTTTGGTCAGTCGAGGACTTTAGAATGATGAAATCAAAAACTCAAGAGAAACTTCCTCATACACATTATTTTTACAGGTAAAAAATGCATTAAAGTATATAATTCTAACTAGCAGTAAATTCATATCTCTGGATTTTTATTCCCTAACATAAAAACTATTAACAATTAAAAAATTCATTAAAAAAAAATTAATATTAAGTTTTAAACATTTTTTAAACAATAATTAATAATTTCGAAATGAAAGCGTTTAAAATTTGAAAAAATATTTTGAACGATTTTGAATTGTAAACGTTCCAATTCAAACTATTTTAGATTATGTAGGGAAAATTTTCAAAAAGGACAATTTTTTGAGAGGAATGACAAGGAATTGAACTTGTATTATTACTAAATAGAATTGAAAATGTTTGAAATTGACAAATTCTAGAACAGAAGATCTCAAAATAGAAAAATTTCAGAATAAAATTTAAAAAACTGGATAATTTCATTAGAAAGGAGTTGAAATTGTATCATATTTAATTAAAAGCGTTCAAAATTGAATAATTTTATTTTGAATTGAAAGATATCGAAATTGAATGATTTCATATTAAAATTTCGAAAATAGGAAAGTTTCAAAACATACGAAATGTAATATTTTCAGATTAGAATGTTCAAAACTGGATCATTTAAAATTCAAAGGAATTGAAATTATATTATTTCTGATTAAAATCGTTTAACATTGAATAATTTAACATTTAAATAATTTTCAATTCGAGGCGATTAAAATTTGACAATTTGAAATTGAAAACTAAATTGAATGATTCAAAGTCAAAGCTGCTGAAAGTCTAGAATTTCAAATTGTTATTATATTTAAAAAATGAAAATTGATTCCACAAATTGTTCTCAAATCAAAAAACAATTTCACTGTTCAACATGGAAAAAATTTTAATTATAAACCTTTAAAATTGAATTATTCTGAAAAAAAATTAAAAAAAAAAATTTTTAATGAGAAACACTACAAATGAAAAAATTTCCACTTCAGAATGTTGAAACTTAAACGAATCCGAATTTGATTTAGAATTTTGAAAAAAGTTTAGACGCAAAAAATTGCAAACTTAAAACTTATGAAAGGGAAAAATGAAAATTCCGAACAATTTTGAACTTTTTAATCTCGAATCGTTTAATTTTTTCTTTTTTTATTTTTCTTCAGATTTATTATTCACTCTTAAAAATTTCAATTCAAATATTTGAAAATTTTAAATGCCTAATTTTTTTATATCTTCAACTAAATATTGGCCAGTTTTAAGATATTACATTGAGAATTAAAAATTTAAAAAAAAGAATACAAAACAAGATTGCTGTATATGATTCCAATGTTCAAAATTGCACAATTTTAATTTTTTCAATTCAAAATTGTTTTTTTTTCAGTTGAGTTTGACATGTTTCATATTTTTGAACATTTTAAAATAAGAAATAATTAAATTTTTAGTGTTTGGTTCTCCAAATTAGAAATTATTTGTACAATTTTTTTATTATTTGGTATTTATTCTGAAGGCATTTAATTCAAAATTGTTTAATTACAAATTATTTAAACTGAAAATTGTTGAACTATCATATTCTAGGATTTCAAAGATTTAAAAAAATCAGACAATTTTTTAAGTTTAAAATTAAAAACTTCTTTTTTGGCTAAACTTTGTTAAACATTCTTTTTACTGGTTGAAGATTGAACTATTTTGATGAAAATTATTTCTTTTTTTTTGAAGATTAATTTCCTCAACCGAAGATTTAAATACTCCATTTGTTGGTGAAAATTGATCGTTTTTAGTTGAAAATTAACTTTTTTTCTTGAAAATGTGTTTTCTTTGGTGGAAAATTAATTTTTTTGGTCGATCGTTTTAGTTGAAAATTAATATATTTTGGGACATTTAAAAATAAAAAATAATTCAATTTTTAATGTTTGTTTCTAAAAATTTTTCATTTTTAAGGCCTGAATTTTAGAAATTATTGTTTTAATTTTTTTTATTGTTTGGAATTTATTCTAAAGCCATTTAATTCAAAATTGTTTAATTACAAATTCTTTAAACTGAAAATTGTTCAACTATCAATTCTTTCAATTTGATATTCTAGGATTTCAAAGAATTAAAAAAATCAAACAATTTTTCAAGTTTAAAATTAAAACCATCCAATTTAGAATATTTAAATCTTAAATTATTAAATTTATAACTGAATGAGATTGAAACCAAACAATTGAGAATATGTAAATCTAACATTATTAAATTAAAAACTGATTATCAAGGTCAATTGTTAATTTTTCCCGGTCAATTTAAAAGATTTGAATGATTTAAAAAGATTCTAAAAGATTTCTAAACATTTTCAAAATTTTTATAGATTTCTGATTTGGAACAGAGAATTTTGTAAAAGAATTATAATTCTGAATTTGAACATGGATTTTTTTTAAATTCCCTTCTTCTAAATCAGAATTGAAAGTATTTTCCGAAATTCCCGTTCCATATCAAAAATTCTCTGTTTCAAGTCAAATAATAATTCTTTACGAAAATTCCCTGCCCTAAAGTATAAATTATAATTCGTTACGGAAGTTTCCAGTTCCAAAATGAAAAATATAATTTTATATTATAATAATTTTATTATGATATATTTTTATTTATATAATTCTTTAATTATAAATCTTTACGGAAATTCCCTATTCCAAGTCACAGTTGCATTTATTTCCAATAATTCTCTATTCCAACCTAATTTAAATCACTAAAAAGGTTTTATTTCACAGGCTTTAAAATTATTATGTTTTGAAAGCTTGTATTTGAAAAAGTTTTTAATTCTCTCATAATCTTAAAGCTTCTGATTTCATATTTTACAATTTTGAGTATTTTATTTTGATTTCAGTGGTGTTTTGGGATCTGGAATTTGTATCCTCTCTCGATATCCAATTCTAGATGTAATGTTTCACAAATGGGCTCTAAATGGCTACGTACATAAAATCCACCATGGCGATTGGTTCGGTGGAAAAGGAGTCGGTCTTTGCAAAATCAAAGTACAAAATATCAACATTAATGTTTACGTTGCTCATGTAAGTTTCTTACAAAATTTTATCTACCTAAAACTTTATTACAGACTTCACACTATTTTCCCTATTCCCCTTTTTTTATAGAATTTATCTTTTCCCCCCTGTTTTAAAGAAACTTCCCCTTTATCTCATTTCTTCGTTTCCGTATAAATTGAATTAATAGAACCCAATAAGAATATCCAACTGTTTTTTATTAAAAGTTAATTATTTTTTAATTGAACAGCCTACTATTATATTTTTGGTTCAGAATTCATCTCTTTTGGTTAAAAATTCTACCATTTGCTTAAAAAGTAGTATTTCTTGGTCGAAAACTCTAATGTTTTGTTGAACATTTGTCTTTTTAAATAGGAAATTCGTTTCATATTTTTTAGTTAAAAATTCATCTTGTTTGATTGAAAGTTAATTCTTTTCCATTGAAAAGTATTTTATTATAATTTTGGTTCAGAATTTATCATTTTTATTAAAATTTTGTTAAACATTTATTTTATTGATTAGAGATTGAACTATTTTGATTGAAATTTGTTTTTTTGTTTGTTTTGTTTGATGATTAATTTTCTTCACTGAAAATTTAACTATTCCATTTTTCGTTGAGAACTACTTTGTTAAACATTCATTTTATTGGTTGAAGATTGAACTTTTTTGTTGAAGTTTCGTTTTTTTTTGGTTGAAAATTAATTTTTTTTTATCTGAAAATTTAACTATTCTAATTTTGGTTGAAAATTAATAGTTTTTAGTTGAAAATTCATTTATTTTCTTGAAAATCCGTTTTGTTTGGTAGAAAATTAATCTTTTCGGTTGAAAATTGAACTACTTGATTGGAAGTTGAACTACTTTGTTAAAAATTTATTTTATTATTTGAAGATCCATCTCTTTGGTTGAAAATTCGTTTTTTTTGGTTGAAAATTAATTTTGTGAATTGAAAATTTAACTATTCCATTTTGGGCTGAAAATTGATCGTTTTTAGTTCAAAAATCATATTTTCGGGTTGAAAATTGAAGTGTTTTGTAGAAAATTTATCTTTTTGGCTTAAAAATTCAACTTTTTTGTTGAAAATTCGTCTTTTTGGTTTAAGCATTCAATTATTTTGATAGAAATTTAGCTATTTGGTTGAAAATTAACTTTCTAGTTGAAAATTCGTATTTTCTCTAGAAAATTCGCCTTTTTGGCTTAAAAGTTCAACAATTTAGTTGACATTTTTTTTCTTTCTTGACTGAAAAATCTTTCTTGGTTGTAAATTCAGCTTTCTTGTCGAAAATTTATTTTTTTGGTTTAAAAATTGACCTCTTTTGGATGAAAATTCTACTATTTAGTTAAAAATTAAACTGTTTTGTTAAAAAGTAATCTTTCTCGATCGAAAATTTAACTGTTTTTTTTTAGTTGAAGATTAATTAACTAAAAATTAACTATTCCAATTTCGTTTTTTTGTTGTTGTTGAAAATTAATTTTCTTTTCTGAAAACTTAAATTTTCCAATTTTGGTTAAAAATTAATAGTTTTTAGATGAAAATTCAACTATTTGGTTGAAAATTCATTCATCTTGTTAAAAATTCGTCTTTTGGTAGATAATTAATCTTCCTTGATTGAAAATGCAATTCTTTTGTTGAAAATTCTTCATTTTGTTTGAAAATTCATCTCTTGTGGTAGAAACTTGATCTTTTATGGTTAAAAATTCAACTATTTGGTTAAAAATTCATATATTTTGTTGAAAGTGCATGTATTTTGTTAAAAATTCATTTTTTATTTGAAGATTTATCTCTTTGGTTAAAAGTCTAAATATTTTCTTTAAATTCATCTTTTTTATTAGAAAATTTATCTTTTTTGTTAAGGATTCATATTTTTGGTTTAAAATTCATCTATTTGGTTAAGAATTCATCGGTGTTCAAAAAATTGCAATTATTTTGTTGAAATCTCGTATTTTCGGGTTGAAAATTCAACAATTTAGTTGAAATCTTTTTCTTCTTCACTGCAAAATTACCTTGATTGAAAATTCATCTTTTTGGCTTGAAATTTCATCTCTTAGTAAATATTTAATCTTTTTCGGTTAAATATTCAACTCTTTGGTTGATAGTTAATCTGTTTTGGCTGATGCTTCAACTTTTTTTTTCAATTTGTTCTGTTTGGTTAAATTCGACCGTTTTTTATCTAAATTAAAATAAGTTTTGGCTGAAATATCAGCTTTACATTTTTCCTTGAGAATTCGTCTTTTTTGGTTGAAGATTCATCTCTGTGGTTGAAATTTCAACTATTGTGTTGAAAAATCGTTTCTTTTGTTTGAAAATTAATTTTTGTAACTGAAGATTTAATTATTCCATTTTTGGTAGAAAATTGATCTTTTTCAGTTAAAAATTCAACTATTTGATTGAAAATTCATGTTTTTTTGTTAAGAATTCATTTTTTTGGTAGAAAATTAATTTTTCTTGTTGAAGCTTAATTTTTTTTTTAAATTCATCTATTTGGTTAAAAATTCATAGGTGTTTTTAAAAATTGCAATTATTTTGTTGAAATTTCTTTTTTTGAGTTGAAAATTCAACAATTTGGTTGAAATCTTTTTCTTCTTCACTGCAAAATCTACATTGATTGAAAATTCATCTATTTGGTTAAAAATTCGTCGGTTTTTTTTTGAAATTGGAATTATTTTATTGAAATCTTGTCGTTTTGGGTTGAGAATTTAATGTTTTGGTTGAAATATTTTTCTTCTTCACTGACAAATCTGCCTTGGTTGAATGTGTTTTGTTAAAAATTCGTTTCTTTTTGATAAAAAATTAATGTTCTTGGTTGAAACTTCATACTTTTCCTTGAAAGTTCGACTATTTGGTTAAAATTCCATGGAGTTTGTTAAAATTACAATTATTTTGCGGAAAAATCATCTTTTTGGGTTGAAAATTCAACAGTCTGGTATACATTTTTTCTAATTAACTAAACAATGTTCTTTTGTTTGAAAATGCAATTATTTTGATGAGAATTCGTCTTTTTCGTTTGAAATTTCGTCTGTTTTCGGAAAATTTCATCATTTTTGGTTAAAAATGCAACTGTTTTGTTGAGGACTTTTAATTATTTTTTTTAAATTCGTCTTTTTTGGTAGGAAATTAATATTCTTGGTTGAAGATTTATCTGTTTGGTTGTAAATTTAACTATATGTTAAAAAATTACCGATTTTGTTAAAAAAATAATCGTTTTGGCTTGAAAGTTCATCTCTTGGTAAAAATTTCATTTTTTTCGGTTAGAAATTCGACTGTCTGTTTGGTAATTAATCTGTTTTGGCCACTGAAGTGGTTTTGGCTGATGATTCAACTATTTTGTTAAAAATTTGTTCTCTTGCGTTAAATTCAGTTGTTTTTTAATCTAAAATTAAAATAATTTTTTTGTATGAGATCTCAACTATTAAATTTTTCCTTGAAAATTCATCTTTTTTTGTTGAAAATTAAACTACGTGGGTGAAAGTTGAACTTCTGTCACAAAATACAAATTTTTAGGTTGAAGATTCATATCTTTGAAAATTCAACTATTTTCTTGAAAATTCGTTTCATTTGGTTGAAAATTAATTTTTTTAACTACAGATGTAATTATTCCATTTTTGGTAAAAAATTGATCTTTTTAAGTTAAAAATTCGTTTCTTTGGTTGAAAATTTGTTTTTTTGAATGAGAGTTAAACTGTTTTGTAGAAAATTTATCTTTCGGCTTGAAAATTCAACTGTTTTCTAGTGAATTAGCATTTTTTGCTCAAAAGTTCAACAATTTGGTTACAATTTTTTTTTCTTTCTTGACTGAAAAATCTTTCTTTGTTGACAATTCAACTTTTTTGTTGAAAATTCGTCTTTTTGTTTGAAAATTCAAATCTCTTGTGGTAGAAACTTTATCTTTTTGGGTTGAAAATTTAACAATTTGGTGGACATTTTTTCTTATTGACTGAAAAATCTTCCTTGTTTAAAAATGCAATTATTTTGTTGAGAATTCGTCTTTTTCGTTTGAAATTTCGTCTGTTTTCGGAAAAT
>CAKNYM010051346.1:4278-15885 GCA_932195095.1 Andricus curvator | reverse complement strand
TTTTGTTAAAAAATCGATTTTTTTGTTGGTAAAAAATTATCTTATTTTTCTTTGAAAGTTAATCTTCTTGTTTAAAAATTCTTCTTTTCGGTTAAAAATTCAAGTATTCCAGTCAAATATGTATTATTTTAGTTAAAAATTCATCTTTTAGGTTTGAAATAAAATTATTTGGTTGAAAGTTAAGCTCTTTTGTTAAAAATTAATTTTTTGTTTAGTTGAAAATCCATCGTTTTAATTAAAAATTCATTTCTTTGGTTGAAAAATGAGCTGTTTGATTGAAAATTTGTTTTTTCTTCGGATGTTTTTTGGTTGAAATTTTTTTTTTTTTTCAACTGAAAATGTAACTATTAATCCAGTTGAATATTTCATAATTTTAGTTCAAAATTCATGTCTTTGGTTGAACATTCATTTTTGATTAAAAATTTGATTATTCAATTTTTGGTTGAAAAATTATCTTTGTTAGTTGAAAATTCGTCTTTTTTGGTAGAAATTAATCTACTTGGTTGAAAATTAATCTTTTTGGTCAAAAATTCAATTATTCTAGTTAATGATTCATCATTTCAGTTAAAAATTCATCTTTCTGGTTTGAAATTCAACTATTGCAGTTAAATATTTACAATTTTACTTGAAAATTCATCACTTTGTTTGAAAATGTAACTATTATTTTGAAAGTTAGTTTTTGTTGTTATTAAAAGTTAGTTTTTTTTTGTTGAAACTAATTTTTTTAACTGAAAATTTAACTTATTCCAGTTGAAAATTCTATAGCTGTTGTTTTAAATTCATCTGTTTGGTTAAACATTAATTTTTTTAACTTGAAATTTAATTATTAAAGTTTTGGTTGACAATTTATCTTTTTTTAGTAAAAATTAATTTTTTGGTTTGAAAATTGAACTATTTCAGTTAAAGATTCATTGTTTTAGTTGAAAACTCTTATGTTTGGTTTACAAATAATTTTTTAAACTAAAAATGTTACTATTCCATTTTCGATAAATTATTATTTTTTCAGTTCAAAATTTAACTATTTGGTTGAAAATTTGTCTTCTTTTATTAAAACTTCAAACCTTTCTTTAAAAGTTATTGTATTTGGTTGAAAAATTGTATTTTTGGGTAGAAAATTAATCTTTTTATTTAAAATGTAATCTTCTTTAAAAATTCGTCTTTTTGGTTGACAATTGAACTATTTTATAGAAAATCCGTTTTTTTTTGTTGAAAATTAATTTTTTCAACTGAAAGTTTAACTATTCCATTTTTTTGTAAAAAATGGATATTTTTTAGTGGAAAATTTAAGTATTTTTTTCAAAATTCATTTATTTTGCAACGTTTTGCTCTGTTGTGTTAAAAGATGCTTAGAACGAACGTCATGAATTAAAATAAATGTTTGCGTTTTGCGGCAAATATAAATATGTTACTTTGAGTTGACCGGGAAAATTGAAAAACTTGACCGGGGAAAACAGGGAAATGACCGGGAATTTGAAATCGTCCGCCGAATCGCCACCCTGATAAAGTGCCGACTTCCAGATGAATTAAAAAAATAAAATAAAATGAAAAAAATTGACTTCCGTAGAATTAAATGAATTTTAAAGAATTCACGTGCATTAAAAAAAATCCAAAAAATTCTGCAGAATTCAAAAGAATTTATAAGAATTCAGGGTGCATTCGAAATGAAATCTCGTGCAATTCTATCCAATCTGACGATACTTCTTAAAGACCTTGACATTTATTCAAAAACCTAGAAAGCTTTTAAAATCCTTCAAGAACAGATAAATCCTCGGAAATCTTATAAAATCCCTCGGAATCTTTTAAAATATCATGAAATAATAAATTAATAGAAAAATTTTCATATTAATTTAAAATTTTAATTATAAATTACTTTTTAATCTTTTAAAATTCCCTAAAATATTTCAAATTCTTTGGAAGCTCTTTAAATCACGTAAAACTTTTTAAGTTCTTGAAAATACCTTGAAATTTTTAAAAATACCCTTAGATATTTCAAATCCTTTAAAATCTTTTGAAATGCCTTAAGATATCCTAAAATCTTTCAAATTCTTTGAAATCCTTGATAATACCTTGAAATATTTGAAAATCTTTTTGAAATCATACGAAATCCATGAATTCTTGTGAATAAATTATTAGAAATCTATTGAAATATTATAATATCCCTTGAAATTACATGAAATCTGATGATATAATCTGAAATCCTGGACAATTTCTCGAAATACCTTGTGAGCTTTCAAAATTCCTTAAAATCATTGAAATCCTCGGAAATCTTAAATTTTCAACCCAATAATAAAATTTATAACTAAAAAGATAATCTTCAGGAGGAAGTTTGTGCGCATTTGAAAAAAACGTACATAAGTGAAGGACCCCCTCCCCCTACAGTAACAAATCGTAAAAAAATGCCCTGAATTAGAATTAATGAATTAAAAGAAAATTGATGTAATTAATTTCAGGTGAGGATGCATCTTCCAAAACGGATGTGAAAGACTCGCTGAAAGAAGCGATCAGTATTTGCCTTTTAGCCTTGAAAAGTGTTCAACGACAGAGGATATGGTACCTACTATTCAGTTTAATATTAGCGATTCCTCTGATGTATTCGATGGGACTTGAGGGAACCTCAACATCCATCGGAGTAAGCATCGGTCTCAACTTGGGCCGACTTTTCACCACCGCGATTTTATGCTACGCCCTTTTTATGAGCTCCATATGGAATAGCGTCGAGAAAAACGGACTGAAGGCAGGATATTCCGCAATGGAAATTCACCTTACGCAGCTGACCAACAATTTGAATGATTAATTGAAAATTCAATTTTTCAAGAAGCTTTTTATAAGCTTGAGCTATTAAGTTATTAATGCCAAAACGATAGGAGATTCGACAATACCGAAAATTGCGCCGTCTTTGCAATTTAATGTCCTAGCATATTGTCTAGAGTCTATTTATAGAACCACTCAATTTCAGGGTGTCTACCTGACCGGGAAATCGGGAAAACCGGGAATTTGATTCAGTGATTGGGATTTATCTCTCAAATTTAATAATATGCAAATTAAAAGTCGGTTCGTATATTTTATTACTCTAATTATGAGTTGCAACAGTGAATTTTCTAAAAGAATTTTCATTTTGAGTTGGGACGGGGAATTTTAGTGAAGTATTATAATTTTGAGTTCGGAAAAGGGAATTTCGAAAAGAATTATAATTTTAATTTTGGGACAATCAATTTCCGTAAGTAATTAGAATGTTAACTTTGGTACAGGCATTTTTGTAAAGGAATTATAATTCTGAGATCGAACTGGAATCTTCGGTAAGAATTATAATTTGACTTTAAGCAGGGGATTTTTTAAAAAGAATTTTAATTCTAAGTTCCATTTCTGAATTATAACAGAAAATTTTCTGTTTGGTTGAAACGTTAAATATTTCGTTGGAAATTAAACTATTGGATTTTAAGTTGAAAATGTATCTGTTTTGGGTGAAAATTCGTCTTTTTTGGTAGAAAATTCGTCTTTTTTGGTAGAAAAGTTATCTCATTGGTTGAAACTTCATCTTTTTCGTTAAAAATTCATTTCTTTGGTTGAAGATTCAACTATTTTGTCGAAAATTCTTCTAAAAAATCAAATATTTAGTCGAAAATTTATTTATTTTGTTGAAAAATCGTCTTGTTTTGATTAAAAATTCAAATATTTTGGTAGAAAATTAATACTTTTGGGTTGAAAACTCTACTGTTTTGCAGGAAATTCGTCTTTTTGACTTGAAAATTCAACATTTCAGATGAGATTGTTTTTCTTTATGGAAAATTAGTCTGTTTTGGTTGAGGATTCAACTAATTTGTTGCAAATTTGTATTTTTTGGGTTCAATTCAACTGAAAATTAAAATACTTTTTGGTGGCAATATCAATTATTACCGTTTTTGTTGAGAATTCATTTTTTGATCTAAAATTCGTCAAATTTACTAATATGCAAATTAAAAATCGTTTCGTATATTTTATTACTCTAATTATGAGTGGGAACAGTGAGTTTTCAAAAGGAATTTTTATTTTGAGTTGGGACAGGGAATTTTAGTAAAGAATTATAATTTTGAGTTCGGAAAAGGGAATTTCGAAAAGAATGATAATTTTGACTTTGGGACAAGCAATTTCTGCAAGTAACTAGAATGTTAACTTTGGTAAGAATTATAGTTTGACTTTGAGCAGGGAATTTTGTAAAAAGAATTTTAATTCTAAGTGCCATTTCTGAATTATAACAGTAAATTTTCTGTTTGGTTGAAACGTTAAATATTTCGTTGAAAATTAAACTATTTTTATTTTAAGTTGAAAATTTATCTGTTTTAGGTGAAAATTCAACTATTTTGTTGAAAATTCGTCTTTTTTGGTAGAAAAGTAATCTCATTGGTTGAAACTTCATCCTTTTGGTTAAAAATTCATTTCTTTGGTTGAAGATTTAACTATTTTGTTGAAAACTCTTTTAAAAATTCAAATATTTAGTCGAAAATTTATTTGGTTGAAAAGTCGTCTTTTTTGGGTTGAAAATTCAAATATGTTGGTAGAAAATTAATATTTTTGGGTTGAAAATTCTACTGTTTTGCAGGAAATTCGTCTCTTTGGATTGAAAATTCAACATTTCAAATGAGATTTTTTTTCTTTATTGAAAATTTGTCTGTTTTGGTTGAGGATTCAACTATTTTGTTGCAAATTTGTATTTTTTGGGTGTAATTCAACTGTTTTTGATTTAAAATTAAAATATTATTTGGTGGACATGGGATTTCAGTAAAGAATTATAATTTCGAATTTAAGAGGAGGAATTTTATGAAAGAATTATAATTTTAAGTTCGGAAAAGGGAATTTTGTAAAGAATTATAATTTTGACTTTGGGACAAGCAATTTCCGCAAGTAATTAGAATTTTAATTTTGGGACAGGGAATTTTGTAAAAAGAATTATAATTCTGAGATCGAACTGGGATTTTCGGTAAGAATTATAATTTGACTTTGAGCAGGGAATTTTTTAAAAAGAATTTTAATTCTGGGTTCCATGTCAGAATTCGCCACAATTTAAAAGTTCCGTCTTTCAAATTTTGGAATATATATTTCTGAATTATAACAGAAAATTTTGTGTTTGGTTGAAAAATTAACTATTTCGTTGAAAATTAATTTTATTTGGTTGAAAATTAATTTTCTTACTGAAAATTAAACTATTGTATTTTACGTTGAAAATTTATTTGTTTTAGGTGAAAATTCAACTATTTTGTTGAAAATTCGTCTTTTTTGGTAGAAAAGTAATCTCATTGGTTGAAACTTCATCTTTTTGGTTAACAATTCATTTCTTTGGTTGAAGATTTAACTATTTTGTTGAAAACTCTTTTAAACATTTAAATATTTAGTTGAAAATTTATTTATTTTGTTGAAAAATCGTCTTGTTTGGGTTGAAAATTCAAATATTTTGGTAGAAAATTAATATTTTTGTGTTGAAAACTCTACTGTTTTGCAGGAAGTTCGTCTTTTTGACTTGAAAATTTAACATTTCAGATGAGATTTTTTTCTTTATTGAAAATTAGTCTGTTTTGGTTGAGGATTCAACTAATTTGTTAAAAATCTATGTTTTTCGGTTTAACTCAACTGTTTTTGATTGAAAATGAAAAAAAACTTTTTGGTGGAAATATCAGTTATTACCCTTTTTGTTGAGAATTCATTTTTTTATCTAAGATTCGTCAAATTTAATAGTTTCGTCTTTCAAATTCTGGAATATATATTTCTGAATTATAACAGAAAATTTTGGGTTTGATTGAAAAGTTAACTATTTCGTTGAAAACTAATTTTATTTTGTTGAAAATTATTTTTCTTACTAAAAATTTAACTATTTTATTTTAAGTTGGAAACTTATCTGTTTTAGGTGAAAATTCAACTATTTTGTTGAAAATTCGTCTTTTTTGGTAGAAAAGTAATCGCATTGGTTGAAACTTCATCTTTTTGGTTAAAAAATCATTTCTTTGGTTGAAGATTCAACTATTTTGTCGAAAATTCATTTAAAAATTCCAATATTTAGTCGAAAATTTATTTATTTTGTTGAAAAATCGTCTTGTTATGATTAAAAATTCAAATATTTTGGTAGAAAATTAATACTTTTGGTTTGAAAACTCTACTGTTTTGCAGGAAATTGTTTTTTTTGGCTTGAAAATTCAAAATTTCAGATTAGATTGTTTTTCTTTATTGAAAATTAGTCTGTTTTCGTTGAGGATTCAACTAATTCGTTGCAAATTTGTATTTTTTGGGTTTAATTCAACTGAAAATTAAAATACTTTTTGGTGGCAATATCAATTATTACCGTTTTTGTTGAGAATTCATTTTTTTATCTAAGATTCGTCAAATTTACTAATATGCAAATTAAAAGTCGTTTCGTATATTTTATTACTCTAATTATGAGTGGGTACAGTGAATTTTCAAACAGAATTTTCATTAGGAGTTGGGACAGGGGATTTCAGTAAAGAATTATAATTTCGAATTTGAGACTGGAAATTTTAGTAAAGAATTATTATTTTAAGTTCGGAAAAGGGAATTTTGTAAAGAATTATAATTTTGACTTTGGGACAAACAATTTCCGCAAGTAATTAGAATTTTAACTTTGGGACAGGGAATTTTCTAAAAGAATTATAATTCTGAGATCGAACTGGGATTTTCGGTAAGAATTATAATTTGACTTCGAGCAGGGAATTTTTTAATAAGAATTTTAATTCTGGGTTCCATGTCAGAATTCGTCGCAATTTAAAATTTCCGTCTTTCAAATTTTGGAATATATATTTCTGAATGATAACAGAAAATTTTGTATTTGGTTGAAAAGTTAACTATTTCGTTGAAAATTAATTTTATTATGTTGAAAATTAATTTTGTTACTGAAAATTTAACTATTGTATTTTATGTTGAAAATTTATCTGTTTTAGATGAAAATTCAACTATTTTGTTGAAAATTCGTCTTTTTGGTAGAAAAGTAATCTCATTGGTTGAAACTTCATATTTTTGGTTAAAAATTAATTTCTTTGGTTGAAGATTTAACTATTTTGTTGAAGACTCTTTTAAAAATTCAAATATTTAGTCGAAAATTTATTTATTTTGTTGAAAAATCGTCTTGTCTGAGTTGAAAATTTAATTATTTTGTTATAAAATTAATATTTTTGGGTTGAAAACTCTACTGTTTTGCAGGAAATTCGTCTTTTTGACTTAAAAATTCAACATTTCAGATGAGATTTTTTTTCGAATTTGAGACTGGAAATTTTAGTAAAGAATTATAATTTTTAATTTTAATTCTGGGTTCCATGTCAGAATTCGTCACAATTTAAAATTTCCGTCTTTCAAATTTTGCAATATATATTTCTGAATTATAACAGAAAATTTCGTGTTTGGTTGAAAAGTTCACTATTTCGTTGAAAATTAATTTTATTTTGTTGAAAATCAATTTTCTTACTGAAAATTTAACTATTGTATTTTAAGGTGAAAACTTATTTGTTTTAGGTGAAAATTCAACTATTTTGTTGAAAAATCGTCTTTTTTGGTAGAAAAGTAATCTCATTAGTAGGAACTTCATCTTTTTTGTTAAAAATGTATTTTTTTGGTTGAAGATTTAACTATTTTGTTGAAAACTCTTTAAAAAATTCAAATATTTAGTCGAAAATTTATTTATTTTGTTGAAAAATCGTCTTGTTTGGGTTGAAAATTCAAATATTTTGGTAGAAAATTAATACTTTTGGGTTGAAAACTCTACTGTTTTGCAGGAAATTTGTCTTCTTGGCTTGAAAATTCAACATTTCAGATGAGATTTTTTTTCTTCATTGAAAATTAGTCTGTTTTGGTAGAGGATTCAACTAATTTGTTGCGAATTTGTATTTTTTTGGTTTAATTCAACTGTTTTTGATTGAAAATTAAAATATATTTTGGTGGAAACATCAATTATTACCGTTTTGGTTGAGAATTCATTTTTTTGATCTAAGATTCATCAAATTTACTAATATGTGAATTAAAAGTGGTTTGACATATTTTATTACTCTAATTCTGAGTTGAAACAGTGCATTTTCTAAAAGAATTTTCATTCTTAGTTGGAACAGAGGATTTCAGTAATGAATTATAATGTCGAATTTGAGACTGGAAATTTTAGTAAAGAATTATAATTTTTAATTTTAATTAGAATTTTAATTCTTGGTTCCATGTCAGAATTCGTCACAATTCAAAATTTCCTTAGGAAAAAGGGAGAATCTGTATTTCTGAATTATAACGGAAAGTTTTGTGTTTGGTTGAAAAGTTAACTATTTCGTTGAAAATTTATTTTATTTGGTTGAAGATTAATTTTCTTACTGAAAATAAAACTATTGTATTTTACGTTGAAATCTTGTATGTTTTAGGTGAAAATTCAACTATTTTGTTGAAAATTCGTCTTTTTTGGTAGAAAAGTCATCTCATTTGTTGAAACTTCATCTTTGTGGTTAAAAATTCATTTCTTTGATTGAAGATTTAATTATTTTGTTGAAAATTCTTTTAAAAATTCAAATATTAGTTGAAAATTTTATTATTTTGTTGAAAATTTATTTTATTTGGTTGAAAATTTATTTTCTCACTGAAAATTTAACTGTTGTATTTTATGTTGAAAAATTGTATGTTTTAGGTGAAAATTCAACTATTTTGTTGAAAATTCGTCTTTTTTGGTAGAAAAGTTATCTCATTAGTTGATACTTCATCTTTTTGGTTAAAAATTCATTTCTTTGGTTGAAGATTGATCTATTTTGATGAAAAACTCTTTAAAAATTCAAATATTTTGGTAGAAAATCAATATTTTTGAGAATTTACTAAAGGATTATAATTTTTAGTTCGGAAAAGGAAATTTCGAAAAGAATTATAATTTTGACTTCGGGACAAGCAATTTCCGCAAGTAATTAAAATTTTAACAGTGGGACAGGAAATTTTCTAAAAGAATTGTAATTTTGAGATCGAACTGGGATGTTTCACATGGAACGGGATTTTTTAAAAAGAATTCTAATTCTGAGTTCCATGTCAGAATTCGTCGCAATTTAAAATTTCCGTCTTTCAAATTTAGAAACAAGGAAGAATCTATATTTCTGAATTATAACAGAAAATTTTTTAAATAACTATAATTCTGACTTGGAACAGGGAATTTTGGAAATAAATGTAATTGTGACTTGGAACAGGAAATACGGTAAAGAATTATAATTTAGACTTTGGAACAGAGAATTTTTTACATGGAACGGGAATTTTGGAAAATAATTTTAATTCTGATTTAGAAGGGAATTAAATAAAAAACACTGTTTAAATTTATACCGGGAAAAATTAACAATTGACTGGGAGAAAACCGGGAGATGGTCGGGAATTTAAAATCATCCCTCGGGTAGACACCCTAATTTTAGATAAGAATTGAAAATAATTGTAAGTATAATTTAATTATAAATGGACGGATAAAATGTGATTTTCTCAGTGCTCAATCGTCCGTCCAAGTTGCATTTAATAGATTCCATGGTACTCAAAGTTGAATTATTCTTGCAACTTAAGTTCTGAACTTTAAAATTAATTTAGAGTTATTTACATCACACTACCTGAAATTTTAAATGAGTATTTTTTATTTATTGCTAGGCAGTGTTCAAATGCCTAAAAGTAGCATTACGTCTTTATAATTAACCCAGTATACGTACCAATTTTTCTTACTCGTAATATAAAATCTATATAATTTTTATAGTAATATTTATGAATTATTTAATTGTAAACTCTCCTTAGAGAAGGATGAATTACCTAAAAGGAAATAATTTCTTGTCGCGAATAATATTTCTTAAAATGTTGTCCATTTTTCAAATATATTTTCAGTTTACCAAAAAACGTAGTAATTTATGATATTTTTCTAATTTTTCTATTAAGACGTTAATTCCCCTCATTTCCCTTGAATTCTCCTACTTCCCCACCCATAATTTCCCCTTCCCTAATTTCCCCTCCCTTCATTTCCCCTACTAACAATTTCATAATTACCCATCTTTTCCATTACTTTCCATCTACTCACTCCCGCTCCCCGCATTTCTTCTCCTTCCCCTTCTCCTATTCCCCCTACTACCTTTCCACTCACGTCCCCTCCCCTCATTTCCATTTCCTACTCTCCCCTTATTTCCCCTACTTCCCTTTCACTCATTTACCCTACTTCTCCTCCCATCATTACACCTTCTTCCTCCTCATTTTCCCTCACTTCCTCAATTTCTCTTCACTCATTTCCTCTACTTACCCTCCCCTCATTTCCCTTAATTCTCCTCCCCTGACTTCCCCTCATTTCGCCTACTTCCTTTCTCCTCACTCCTCACTCCTCCCCTTATTTCCTCTAATTCCCCTTCTATCATTTCCCCTCTCTTCCGATTACGTCCCTTACAATTAGCGCAGTATACCAAACTTTCTTACTCCTAACATAAAAAATATATAATTTTTATAGTAGTATTTACGAATTACTCAATTGTAAACGATCCTTGGAGAAGGATGAATGTCTGAAAGGAAATAACTTCCTGTCGAGATTAATATTTCTGAAAATGTTGCCAATTTTTCAAATATATTTTTAGTTCACCCGTCGCCCCCCTTCCTCCACTTCTTTCTGCACTACTTCCCAGTCTTTTCGCTTCCCCAGCTAACACTCCCCTTCCCCTACTTCCCTTCCCTTGCCCTCTTTTTCCCTCCGCTACACACCCTAATTTCTAATAATTTCCCCTTGTTTTATATCTCTTCAAATATATACCCTCCCCTCACTTCCCCTATCTCCCTTGACCTTACTTCCCTACTTTACCACCACTCACTTCCCGTACTATCCCCCCCATTTCCCCTGAATTCGCCTACTGCCACTCCTTTAATTTACCCTCACTTCCTCTACTTCCCCTCCACTAATTTTCCCTAGTTCCCCACTTCTCATTTCTCATCGTTTCTCATCACTTCCCCTCCTTATTCCTCCTACTTCCCATTTCCCCTCTTTTTCCCTACTTTAACTTCACTCATTTCTCCGACCCTTATTTCCCCTCACCGCATTTCCTATACTTCCCGCTCTTTAAGTCCACCTACATCCCCTGCCCTTATTTCTCCTCCCCTCATTTCATCTAATTTGTCTTCACTCATCTCCCCTACTTGCTCTCTCCTCATTTCCCTTAATTCCTCTCCCCTCACTTCCCCTACTTTCCTGTCCCTCAATTCCCCTACTTTCCTGTCCCTCATTTCCCCCTCATTTCCCCCACTTTCCTGCCATAATTTTCCCTACTTTCCTTCTTCTAATTCTCCCTATTCGTCATCCCTCATTTCTTCTCACTGCCCTTCCCTCATTTCCCCCTATTTCCCTTAATTCCCCGCGCCTTATTTTCCCTCACGTCCCCTACTTCCTTTTACCTTATTTCCCTACTTCGCCAGAATTCACTTTCTCTAGTTCCCCTCCCCCCAGTTACCCTTAATTCTCCTACTTTCCACCCCCTAATTTCCTCTTCCCCTTATTTCCCATTGTTTCTCATTACTTGCCCTCCCCTCATTTCCTCTACATAAACTTCCTTATTCCCCCTCCTTCCCTCTACTCACTTTCCCTTCCCGTATCCTCACTACTACTCATCAACTTACTTCCCC
>CAKNYM010051345.1:275953-307791 GCA_932195095.1 Andricus curvator | reverse complement strand
TGAAACTCTATCAAACCTTATCCGCACCAAACATGTATCAATTCCTATACTTCAGAATCTCGGGAAATGCAATCGTTAGGTTTTTCAGTATGATCATCTTGCGTGGTTCTTCTTGTGATAATTTTTTGTTACACGACAATTAAAAAATTGCTAATCCAATTTAATTACCAAATATACTTTTAGATTATATTGAAAAAATTCAAGGTTTCTGCTGAAAAATGGGTAAATCATGACTTTGTTGATTTTATTAGTTTAAATAATCAGTTACTCTCATCTAAAAAGCACAATGAAGCAGTAAAAGACCATAGCAAAAAGGTTGGGAATATTTAATTCAGAGTTAGGGGCAAGGTTAGTGCGGTCGAAATATTGTTCATATTAACACATAATTCTAAATCTAGATAGGTTAATGGGTACAGTGATTGGCCACTTGATAATGATCAAATATTAAGAAATATTGACCATTAAAACTTAAAATAAACAACATGGAGTGTGTGGAGAACAATCTTGCACTCTTTATTAATAGTTTTATTTGCGAATATTTCTTAGTCACGTATATTTAAAGCAAATGGCCAATAATTAGGGGGGGGGGGTGTCCAATCATTGTACCCATTACCCTACGCAGCATGAGTGCAGCATATAACAGAGACAGTGAACCTTCTTCTTCTTACGGTTTTCTCTTGCTTCTTGTATAGCGTTAAAATCTTTGAACATCTTTTGGAATCTTTGAAATGTTTTTCGAGATCTTTTTATTTATTCTATGATTTACGTAAGACTTTAGTTTAATTTAAAGTTTGTTTGCAATCTTTTAAAATCTTTGAAGTATTTGTGAAACCTGTGTGAAATATTTTAAAAACTCATGAAGATTTTACAAAGATTTAGGTAAGATTTAAGTTTAATTTAACGTTTATCAAAGATGTTCACACGAAAATCTGTCTTGGGTCGTAGTTTAGGATGCAGGCATCAATTTTTGGTAAACATTTTTTTCCTCTATCGGGACGTCCCAATAATTCCATTTGTGAATCAACACATCACTACAAACAAACGCCTTCGAAGAGATATGAAAAGTGAAGAATTTTATTCTGTTGGGCGGTATATATGATATCCCTTAACGAATAGTTTAAAGGAGAAGATCAAATCGGAGGCGAAGAAGAAGCTGTCGATGGCAACGAATCAAAAATTGTCCGCGTGGAAATGAAAGAAATTACGCTTATTAGTGAATTTTCGGGTATATTAGGGATTTTCGGGTTAATTCAAAGGGATATCTTGAAAAATATCGGTTCAAAATCTGTCCTGAAAACAGAGATGTGAACACCTGTACATCGTACAAAGTCAAAAATTAAAAAAGCGACTTAAATTTGGAAAATTTTATTAAATTGGCTGATTTCCATGAAAGCCAATAAAAGAAGGGTTTTTGAGTCACAGAACGCAATTTTCGGGTGAAAATTCCAAAATTCAAAAGGTTCAATTAAAATTTTTAGGATTTTATTAAATTAGCAGACTTCCATGAATGTCATAAGGAGGGAGTTTATCGAGTCACAAAACACGAATTTGGGGTGAAAATTACAGAATTCTAAAAGTTGACTTACAATTTGTAAAATTTTAGTTAATTGGTAGATTTTCATGAATGTCATAACGAGGGGGTTTGTCAAATCTTATAATACAAAGGGTTAAAACTCAAAAAGTTCAAATAAGATTTTGAAAATTTTATTAAGATGGTAGACTTCCGTGCATGTCATAATAAGGGAGGTCTTCGAAGCTGAAAATACAAATTTTTGATCAAAATTAAAAAAATTGGACTCAAATTTTAAGTAAACTTTTAGTCTTTTTGAATTTTAACCCCAAATTTTTATTCTAAGAACTTGGAAAAAAACCCTCGTATTGACTTTCATGGATTGTCATGGTATTAAACGGGTTTAACTTGCCTTTGGTTTCTACCCTGTTCAATAGGATTAGAATGTGTTTATTCATTTACGAAGGAAAATACGATTTTTTTCATTTATTTCTGGTTTAACATTTTAACGAGATCGGAACATCATCAATTAGCATATATCATGAAGGTTTGAAAGTTTTAAACTGCCTAGTAAACAATTCCATGCAAAGGTTTTTTTTACTTTAAATTCAATAGAATCTATCTTCTTTATGCGCGTGTTTTTACCAATCTCTTCCAAACGTGCAAAACCTGCCAAAGACTGCACAAGCGAACGAAATTCAAACGCATCCTGATTTGTATTCTGTTCGCAACTTGCGTCGAATCATCGTGTTCGAGCAGCGGCAAGCGAAATACAATGAAATCCAGAGCTTCGGTTCTTGCAATGGCGGAATATTCTAATCCAATAACGTATATATACATCTTCTATTTCCTTTGTGTTTACAGAATCAGGTAAATTTACTTATCCATAACCAAACTCCCAAAATCTATATGAAACCAGTTTTGCGATCGTATCATAAAATTCAATTATATAGATCCTAATACATCCAACTGAATGCAATCAAGTTTTAATATAATAACTGCCTTTAATATTAATTCTAGAAAATTCTCAATTTTTTCCTATACATATTATTCACTTTCAAAACATATCACGAACATTTGGAAATGTCCAATGCAGACACTTCAAAATTTTTAATTTTTCATACCCAAGTTTCATCAATCAGGAAATGTGGACAAACTTATGCTATCCTTAGATATGCAACTTATGGTCGAGAAGGCAATTACATGAGAATTGAAAAAACTGACTAGTAGAATATGGTGTAGGCTCCAATTCTTTTTTTAATCGAAAGTACTTTCCCTAACTCTCTTAACAAAAAAAGTTCGGAGACATAATATTACATACTTAAGGTGGTTCAACAATGTTTTTAAAAACTTAATAATTAATCCTTAATCTTATTTCATTTGCCCAAGAAATTATGAAGGATAAAAAGTAATATTCTACTTCTTTTAACTTGAAGGGATTCTTTGCGTACTGTAGTTCTTAAATATTTCGAAAAAATAGCTATTTACTTGACAAGTGTGGAAAGTAGGCAATTCCAGATGAGTGTGAAGTTGGCGTCACGAGCCGAAGGCAAGTGATGGCATCACATGAATCGGGGATTGCCTGCTTCTCACACTTGTCAAGTACAATACTTTTCACAGCGAGTCTAAGGAAAAAGTTCGATTTTCGGAGTGAGATTCTCAATAAATAAGTGAATTTGTTTATTTAGTTGCGCGTGGCTAGAACCTGGTGTGAATTGGATCATGTTATAATGTAGTCTCCAATCGCATTTAGAGTGTTGAGGTTTTAGTTTTCATTGTGCTTTACTTCGTGTAACAGAGTGAGGTTAGAAAACGACGATCAATGTAAGTCGCATTTTCTATACGTCTCATTACATTGTTCCTTTGGCTACTTTACAACCTCTAGAGGTGTAAAGTAGCATACTTTACAAACTCTAGAGGTGTAAAGTGAGAAGCTCAGAAATCGGCAACTTTCCAGAGTCTACGGAGGCACGGAAAATCGAACTTTCCGCAGACGTGCTGTGAAAAATATATATAAATATATATACAAGTTCACGAATCCTATATTATTAATTTTAAAAACTACCACGAAATAGTATATTATGCATCGAAGGAGGGAAGACGAGTTCTGCAAACATCGCGCAGAAAATCTTGTCAATCACCATGACATTCGCCGGGACGATTGACAAGATTAAAGATTAGGTAGAGGGCAGCGCAATGTGAGCTTTTTCACTGTTAAAAGTTTTTTTTCCACTGTCACCGATCTTTCCGACCCGCTTAACACGCTCAAAAACTCGCGTTTTTTATGCATATGTTGAAGAAAAAACTTTTAAAAACATCCACAAATGCATTTCAAAACGACGTGTTGCTTTTCTTTTTAATTTTCTAGATTTTTTTTCAACCTGTGGTACGTAGCGTCGCGTCGTAACCCTGGGGTTCATGACAACTTCATGAGGGTAGCTAATTAGTTTTGAGTTTTAATTGTTTTTAGCATTGCTTGTTTGTCGTATTGCAGACGGATATTGTCAGTAGTTGAGGCTCCAAATTAAATAAGGTGACAGAATTTTTTGGCGCAAACGCAAATAAACCCTGAAAGGCAAAAAGAAGAATTTTGCAAACATTTTTTAACTGGATTCAAGTAAATTTCCTACATGATTATTTGAGTTTACGAAAATTAAAGTTATGAACACATTTTTAAAAACAACGAGATGACAATGCACTCGAGCCGAAAAATGTTGTGCCTCTTATACGATACGGAGCCTTAATTTATATATAAATTTAACTGTATGGAACGGGGGTTTTAAAAGAAATTTCTAGTATTTATACTTGTTCGAAACTACTTCAATCTTCTAGTAATTTAAACTTAATACAGAATAATAAACGAAACTAAAGGATTTGGATTTAAAAGATCGTAATTGAAGACGAATCTCAATCTATAATAGAAATATATGATCACTTTATTTTATAAACATAAGACAAAAGTCACAGAGCATTACAAAAATAAGTATATAGTCTATATATAATTTCAAATAACGCGCAGCTCCTTCTGACTTCATATAGAAACTGTGACTTTTCCTAAGTATAATAAGATATTACAGTATATCCGCCTTCAGAGAATAGCTTCAACTTCAGCTAAAGAAACGCATGAGTTAATGACACTTCAGTCAAAACGGGTTTTGAAAAATGTTCAAAACAACGTTGAGTGTTTGTAAACTAAGGGGCCGTTCAAAAAATACAAAACGCTTTTTTCTGATAATTTGGACCCCGCCCCCCACCCTTCTCCTAAGTATTGCCTTTTCTTTAGTAAACGTATGTAACTTTAACTTGGGTGTAACGCTGAAGGTGACCGCCACACCTTTCCTAATGGCGTTACGTATTTCTTGAACGACCCCTAACTAAACTTTGTAAATCTCACATTCACGCTTCTGAGGAAAATTGGTCAGCAACTGAACTGATTTTACTCCTTTTCTGCATTCAAATAGAAAAATCTCAATTCTTCGGCATTATAAAAATTTTCTAACGATCACATCATCCAATATAGTTCCACTAGCGTTAGGACGTTTTCATTATATTATACAATCGCCAGTATCATGATTCAGGGCAATGGAAAAGCCGAATAAGGACCAAAGTGTAATTCATAAACATTTATTTTTAAAACGATGTTTTGAAAATAATGGAGTATTTTAGAGGGAAAATTGAAATATCTATTAGATATCAATTTCTAAAATCAGAGTTTAAAGTAATTCAGCTTATTCGACTTTTTTATTCCCTTCATACAAAAGTTAATATCTAATTGTTCTGAAATTCACTCACAGCTCTTTTCATGTATATTATCTCACGTTTTTATAGATATTTATTTTCAAAGTCCCTGATTTCCGGAATATGATTCGCTTCCACTTCAAAGAGAATTCAATGATTTTCCCGCAAGTGCAGCTGCTTTCGAAAGAACAATCTGGATGTCCATCGACGGAAAATTCTGAAAGAAAAGTGCAATTTTTAACTTGGAAGTTATGCAATTTTATTTACATCATCAAGGAGAATCGTTACAAATTGAGAATGTCAAAAACTGGGAACTATAAAATCAACTAGAATCAAAATCTTCATCTTCTGAAGTTGAAAGCTTTTAAGTTTAAGTTATTGAAATTGTAAAGCATTCACATTATCCCCTGTGTGCACATCCGGGTTCCCGGGTGTCCACCACCATTTTTGCATGTAAGTAGAGTAAACATTAAAATTTCGCTAGGGGCGTCTGAATCGTTGTATTTAGCTCAATTATAAGCAAATTGTGTATTTAGAATTTACTTAGAAATTTGTTTGCAAAAATAATCGACTTCAAAGCATACCCTAATAGCACGGAACGTTCCGGGAACGTTCCGCGGGCACCTTCGGAACGTTCCCGGAACGTGTAAAATGTCCGCCCCTTGGGAACGTTCCACTGGGACCTGAGGGGAACCTTCCATTATTGTTATTTTTAACAACAATGATCTCGTAAGCCGTAAGAGATAGATAAGAATGGATGTTATTTTTGAGTTTTGAGTACCGCATATACTAAACTATATTATGATATCCGTATCATAAACTGACATCGATTTCGACCTATCACGGTTTACGCGATATTTATTGATAATAATAACAATAACGTTAATTTATGTTTGGAACGTTCCCAAGTGGCCGAAATTTTACATGTTTCGGGAACGTTCCGTGCTATTAGGGTACATACGTCGCGAACACACCCTGGGTACCCACTACCCACCATATAAAAATTCAACTTTGAGTGGATTATTAATTTCTTGTGAAGTTAATTGATTCACGCACGTGAAATGTGTTGGGTAATAATAGAATTAATAATAATTTAATCAATTATTAATTGATAGGTAATTATTTGCTACATTCTGTGTGTGACAACCCGACGTGCAATATTGTACGTCGGGTTGCAGCGTAACCGTTCCATTCGCGAGGTCCACTAGGGATATCAGGTGAATTGTTTGGGCGTTTTGTGCCTTTGGCACTCACTTTTGATATTTATTTATGGGAATAAATGACACGAAAACGATTTCAATAACATAATTATTTAAAAAATTGGAAAAAGGGAATTGGGTACCCGGGTGTATAACAACGTGGATAAAGTTGGGTGTGCAAGTGTGCACACAAGGGGTAAAAATCACCACCCTAATAGCACGGAACGTTCCTGGGACGTTCCCGGAACGTTCCGCGGGAACTTTCGGAACGTTCCAGCGGAACGTTCCAGGAACGTTCCCGGAACGTGTAAAATGTCCGCCGCTTGGGAACGTTCCAGGAACGTTCCACTGGAACGTTCCAAACATAAATTAACGTTATTGTTATTATTATCAATAAATATCTCGTAAACCGTAAGTGATAGGTCAAAATCGATGTCAGTTTATGATACGGATATCATATTATAGTGTAGTATATGCGGTACTCAAAACTCAAAAATGACATCCATTTTTACCTATCTCTTACGGTTTACGAGATAATTGTTGTTAAAAATAACAATAATGGAAAGTTCCCCTCAGGTCCCAGTGGAACGTTCCCGGAACGTTCCAGTGGAACGTTCCCAAGGGGCGGACATTTTACACGTTCCGGGAACGTTCCTGGAACGTTCCGCTGGAACGTTCCGAAGGTGCCCGCGGAACGTTCCAGGAACGTTCCCGGAATGTTCCGTGCTATTAGGGCAAACTTGAAAGATACGACTAGCCTTAACTAAAGTCAGTACAGGCATGCTTAATAGTTTTAAAAAGCTTCCCTAAAAAATTAATATTCTTTTGGTGACAAATTTCCGCCAGCAACTTTGACCAATGAAAATTCCCATTCAGAAACTAGACTGCATATCAGTAAAATGGAATAAAAAATACCTGAAGAAGTTTCACATTAGCAGCAAAGTCATTAACCAGCAGTTGATCCTTTAGTAACCTAAAAAGAAATAATTTAGAACCGATTTGCGCTTTAGGTGAAAAGTTCCAAAAACACTGATATTTACAAGATCATGGCGCAACAGATATGAGTCAGGAAATCAAATCTATTTTCATCAGCAAACAAGGAATCCCATATTCTCATAACATCAGGTAACGGAAATTCTTGTGAGAGAAGCAGTGTAAGCCACCTAATCGAAGAAATTAAATAAAGGATTAATTTAAAAATTAAAAACATTTCTAAATTAAGAAAAAATTAAAACAATTTGTTACCTAAAACTGTAATATTGTGGACAAAGCTCTTGCTGATTGAGACGTTGCCATACTTCGCGATCATTATCCTTTACTTGCTGTGTTAACTTAGTCATCAATGAATTAATTCCAAATTCAGCTTCATCAAGCGTCTTGATAAAAAAGTCGCGGATCTCAGCCATTAAGTTCGTAAAACAGAAGAACGTATCCGCTTCGGCATACTCTAATTAATAAATTGTAAGCAATTATAATTTTGTTCGCTAAATAAGTTAGCTCATGGATTCAATAATCACGAGTTTTAATTTTCAGAACTGATGTCACTTCGTAGTTAGGGAGCGTTCATTAATTATATCAGAGAATAACGGAATAAATACCATATTGACAAGCTTCTCAGATTTTTATTCATTATACTTTCATCTCTCTTATGGGGTAAAATTTCCCAAGTGTCCCCGCCTAAAATTTTGTTGTCGCTTATCTCATTCAAACCCCGCCAGATTGTAGTGCTAGTGGACCTCTTTAAATTCTGTGAAGGGAGCGCGCCTAGTACAACGGGTTGTCAAGATACAGGGGCCCGAATTTTCGACGATTCACCCCGACCCCTAACATTCAATTGTACATAACTCCTGATATAGTAATCCGATTTTACTTTTTTATGAGGGTTTTGAAAAGGTATTTTAACAAGGTTTACAATAAAAGTAATCATTAAACGATAAAAAAAATTATTTCACCTTGATTTTTCATTTTAAAAAACATTTTTGCGATTTTATCCCAATGCGGCATTTTTGATATTTTTTTAATTAGGCTAGAAAAAAAGCTTGATTTTTTTTTCTTGAAAAACATCCCAAAACGAAAATGGGATGGAAAGTATTGTTTGAGTTATAGAAGGTCATAAGAGCGCGGGTGCCCTGCGCCAACTAGCCACGGCGCTACTAGGCGTGCTGTACTGTCTCAGTGGCTCTAATACTTGATAAAAATGATTTTTCTGTTAACGTGTAACGAACATTTTATTTTATTCTTACTTTTATGTAGCTGGAGAACGATTTAGATATTTTCTTAATTAAATTTTCAAACTGGTTCCATTGTAGGAAACGATAGTTAATAATAGAATCATAAACGATTTTGGTGGATGGTTCTGCTCATCTGTTACATGTCGAGATGGTTTTTGATAAGTCCTCTTGCTTTCCACGTTTTCGTGAGTTTTGTGTGTGTGTTAATCTCTTGGCCTTTAACAATTTGGGGTGCTTTTTGATGCGAGTCTCCTTGCCTTTCACATTTCGGGGTGCTTTTTTTATGTGAGTCCCCTTGCCTCTTACGTTTTGGGGTGCTTTTTGGTGTGAGTCCCCTTGCCTCTCACAATGTTCCTTGAAAAATGATTTTTTATTCAATTTAACGTTCACTTTGCTCTTCTCTTCGTGATCTCTGCGATCTTTCTCTTCGGGAAAATGTCATACTGTGGAGATGACGAATACTTCTTCAAAATTAGAGTCGATTCTGAAGAAGGTACAAAGGAATGGTATTTTTGTGTGCCCGGCACAGTCTTTGCAGAATCGAATCGAGTTTTAAGATTTTCAGCAGTGGCGACATGATTTTCTTTGGAGATGAAAAATATTAGCGTTTCAGGCAAGTTTTTTTAGCCCATTGATATAGAGTATCAGCAATCAAAATCTGATTCTGAGACGACGCCTGGAGACTGGCACGTGCGGCGAGTCTTTTCAAATTGCCCCCAATTCCATCACATGGTCCTTTTCCATGTGCAGTCGCATGAAAGTGCCATTCCGTCTGAATACCGAAGTCTGCTTCATGATACATCAGATTTGCGAAATTGTACTTATTTTTAAAATGTTGTGCTGCACCATCGGTAAAGTAAATTATTTTTTTTTGGTTTGAAATTTTCTTTTAGGTATTTGGTTATAACTTTCTGAAATTCGTAAACAGATATTGTGTCGTGATTTAGGTTGTCGGATAAAAGAGCTAGACTGCGATGTTTTAATTCATTACCCTCTTTGTAATAGATGACAGTTCTAAAGATCGTAACCTGATCATTGTTCCAATTAAATGATTGTGCAGGATTTTGCGCTACGAATGCATAGTTTTCAGCAAAAACGCATAGAATGAGAAATTCTCCTTCTTTCAAGCTATTCTTTAGATGTTAAAAAAAAAGAAGACTGCTGCTTAGCTATGAAAGAATGAGAGTTCAATTTAAATAGACGCTCGACAAGTTCTTCTGCAAAATCTTCTGCATCAGTAATCTCAGTAGGTAATGTGCTTCTATCAGTTTGTTACCAACACTGATATTCTATCCTATCAATAGAGTGATCTGCAAAAACCGATTTCAAAAAATCTGTAAGAGCATCTGTACTGGGACATGATTTACATTCATCAAGGTAGCAATCTGGGCTAGGACTGCTACATATGATTTTTTTGATAGCGTCATGATGTGTTACAATAGGGGATTCAGTATCACGGGTGATTTCTTTTATTTTCACGGCATCAAGCATTAGGTTAACATTTTCGTGGTGGAAACAAACACAAACATTATGAGTTCCACTAGCTCCGGCGAGTACGCATTGACGAGGTCTGAGTTGTGAGAATTTTGAAAAACTAACTTCAATTTCGGGGTGCTGATTTTTAAAATTGCTGTATAATTCCGAAAGATTGGAAAGAATTAACTTTTTTTGAATATGCTCGCGTGACCCATCATCTTTTTTGATTGAGACGAAATCTTTTTTTCCGGGCATCATACGACTATTTTCGTCATCAAGGTAAAAATCTTTAACCAAACTCTCTGTTTCATGGGCTAAAGCTCTACCTTTTTTTGGATTGGGTGATGTTAAAATACCGTTTTCTGCAACCAGTTTTTTCGCTTTTCAAGCCTGGCGTTCAGAGGCCCCGAACTCTTTAACTAATCTCCTGCGACCCCAAGACTTTGGTGCCAGTGTCAAAAGTAAAACTTTTCCCGAATTACTGGAAGAGTTTTTAAATTCGTCTTTGATTTGTTGAAGAATCTCCATTGCCGACTCATGCTCTTAATTGGTAGAATAATTTGTTAATCTTTTAGATTTGGATGTCGACGGAAAAGAAAAGCTCTCATCATTTATAGGATGATCTCTTTCAAATAATCCCTCATTTTCTTCTTCAGATAATATGTCGCTCTCAAAAAGGGATGCATTGTCGTTGGAAATAAGGGAATATTCATGTTCAAGCATAGGATCTATTTCAATAAACTAAGGAGAAAAAAGGGAAAATTCAGACATCTCTTTTCTGCACGATCCATATACGTTAGAATCAGTTGATATGCTAGGGTACTTTTCTCGAAGTTTTAAAGAAATTGGTCTTAGATCAGATGTAAGCTTATGATTATCCTTTGGGAAAGGATTACAACAACGGTGACCAAAGCTCCTTCGTCTTATCATTATGTCAAAGTACTGCTCAATGAAATATTTGATTATCCGTAGCACAAAATCAAATCACAAGAGTAGTTGTTAGTATGAAAAAAGGACCAGTACAATTACAGAAGAAGTCTAAAATAAGGTATGAATGCTACAAATCTACGATTTCGCGACGCGAGAGCAACCGTTTTCTGAGTGAATGATACGTATGGTGTTAGCTGCGGATGTCAAAGAATTCACTTTTCACTTGTTTACTATGACTACAAATACAAAACAAATGCGAATTAGGTGAAAATTATAATTTGAGATCAAATCTATTGGTTTCGTGGTCACGAGATATCTAAATTGTTCCGAAACGATCAAAAAGTCAGAATAAAATGGAATTTTTATTACACGTAAGCGGAAACATAATTTTTATCAATTATTAATTTCACTGTTGAAGTTCCGGCGCTTTTTTTTACAGAGTAGTTACTATTTTTTCAGTAACTTGTAGCTTTAGTTTTATTTACTTTTATTTACTACCAACGGCCATACCACGCTGAAAAACCCAGTTCTCGTCAGATCACTGAAGTTAAGCAGCGTTGGACGCGGTTAGTACTTGGATGGGTGACCATTCAAGAATACTGACATGAGTGCTGTTGGCACATCGTGGGTGTGGTGAGCCCACACTTGTAGTTATTTATAACTACAAGAAAAAACCTAGAAACACTACCCGAATCGGGTAGTGTCACGCCTACCCTGAAAGGGAAATGGTTTAATGGTATATATTAGAACCACTGAGTCACTACAGCACGGCTAGCAGCGCCGTGGCTAGTTGGCGCGGGGCACCCGCGCTCTTATGACCTTCTATAACTCAACCAATACTTTCCATCCCATTTTCGTTTTGGGATGCTTTTCAAGAGAAAAAATCAAGCTTGTTTCTAGCCTAATTAAAAAAATATCAAAAATGCCGCATTAGGAGAAAATCGCAAAAATGTTTCTTAAAATGAAAAATCAAGGTGAAATCATTTTTTTATCGTTTAATGATTATTTTTATTGTAAACCTTGTTAAAATACATTTTCAAAACCCTCATAAAAAAGTAAAATCCGATTACTGTATCAGGAGTTATGTACAATTGAAAGTTAGCGGTCGGGGTGAATCGTCGAAAAATCGGGCCCCTGTATCTTGACAACCCGTTGTACTAGGCGCGCCCCCTTCACAGAATTTAAAGAGGTCCACTAGCACTACAATCTGGCGGGGTTTGAATGAGATAAGCGACAACAAAATTTTAGGCGGCGACACTTGGGAAATTTTACCCCTTATATGCATTTACCCCATAATTAATTAACGGTTCCTTTCCCGTATTCATAATTACAAAAAAGGAATTAAGAGGACCAAACGTTGAACACGAACAAAACAAATGAAAATTAAGTGCTTTTGAAAACTGTAGCTCTCCATTGACACAAGGACGGAGTCGAATCGAATCGTTTGGGCTAAGGGAAATACATTATTTTGTGGGTTGGCATCCGAAAAAAGTAAAAAGTTTGTTTGAAGTCAGTTAATATCTTCTGTCGGGTTTTTGGATTTAAAATTTTTTATTTTCAAACAATCAATAGCATATTGTGCTACAAGTGCGAAAAGTAGGCAGTTTCATATGAGTGTACAGGGATCGTGCGACTTTTTCAAGTTTTTTGAAAAAATGCGACATTTTTCCATTTTTCTAAGAAGTTCGCTATACTTAGTTTCAATTTTAATCACAATGAACCTTTTTAAATCTTAGATTTTTATCTCGAATAGCTTCATGTATGACTTTAAGAAAAAGGATTCTCGATTCTCCGTAGCTTAGTGGTAGAGCATCTGACCGGAAATCAGTCTACGTTGTGTTCGAATCCCACCGGAGCTAGAGAATATTTTTTCTAATGAAAATTTGTAATATCTTTTTATTACAAATAATATGTGATATTTATTATTACAAAATGACCAATTGATCGAAAACAATTTAACATCTTGATTTACTCAAGTGCACTTGTGTGTGTTCATTACTCGAAATCGACCAGCGGCCACCGAGCGACAGTCCCTTTGACATGGAACCTCTTCGCAAGAAGATCGCTAACTCTTTTCCGAGTCTTCTCAAAGTCGACTAGTGACAACCAAGGTGACCCCCTTGACATGAAGTCTCTTCCTTGGGAGGTAGCTAGCCTCTTTTGAGGGGATCTACACTTGAAGGTGGGTTCCGAAACATCCAAGTGCTGCCGTCTGAGCCACCCAGGCTCTCATGGTGTAACACTATCCATTTGATGAAAATTGAACTTTTCAGGCTAGTAATTCAACTGTCTTCTGGAAATTTTGTCTATTCAGCTTGAAAATTCAACTATTTGGTTGAAAATGCAACTCTTTTTGGTTGAGGTTTAATTCCTTTTATTTGAAAATTCGATCATTTGGTTGAAAATTCAATTGTTTTGTTCAAAACTAATATTTTTTGGTAAAAAATTCAACTGTTTTGTTAAACATTCATCTTTTTGGACAGAAAGTTGGTCTTTATGGATTGAAAATTCATCTTTTGTGGCGGAAAAATCATCTTGTTTGATAATTTAACTGTCTTTTACAAAATTCATCTTTTTGCTTAAAAATTCAACTATTTGGTTAAAAACTCAACTACTTGTTAAAAATTCGTCTTTTTTTAGTGAAAGTTCAACTATTTGGTTGTAAATGCAACTATTTGGTTAAGAATTAATTTTTTTTTAATTAAACTATTTTGTTGAAAATTGTTTGCTTCTAATTTTTTCTTACTGTTTACTAGTAAAAACTGTACTTACACTTTGCTATAATTTTTTAACCAATAGTAAGTTTTGTTGTAATTTTTTAATCCAAAAACTCAACAGAAGATATCAACCGATTTCACATTTATATTATTTTTTTCTTACTTCTTTCGGATGCCAATGTACCCAATTTTGTTCCATATGCTGAAACGATTCGACTAATTTTAGCACTTTTTCTCCGCCCTAATTTACACACCGACTTGTTAAAGTACGAAAGAATTTTACATAAGTACTCAAATAGTTTCGGGTTTAAGTTAAGAGAAAATCTCATAAAATTACAACTTTTAAACAATTTAAGTTTTTTATATTTTGAAAATTTCCTACTAGAATCTATCGAGTTTTGATACTTTTCCACACAACGAATCCAAACTTACAAGCGTACAAATTAATAATAATTTCGTAGAATTAATCACCTCTCCAATGTGGATCGGGATCACAGGCAAATGCATGATAGATAGGTCCCACAATCTCGTTCATTCCCTGAACATAACCTTGGCCCGGATTTAATTTCGCGTAGAGAAAAAGAATTCTTTCAAGAACTTCCCAGTGAGCTTCGCCGCCTTCCGGTAAGGGTGCATAGTCCTCAGCTGCCTTTCTTACTGAGACCGCTATCTGTATTTTGAAACGATTTTAAACCCTCGATAATAGTTCAATTACATTTTTCCATAAATTAATTATACTGTACCTGCTGCTCATCGGTAAAGCAAATAACACAAGTGTAGAAGTCAGTAAAAAACAGGAGCAAAAAAATGAAAGGGTTAATTGAAAATTTTAATTATTATGGGCCAGTACAGGTCAGAAATATCAGGATCTGCAGGTGGTTGTTCGATTTTAATAAAACTTCGTAAAATTATAATGCTATATAAGAGAAATTTCGACCCCAAACGATTTTTGAAAATGTTCAAAATTACGGAAGTTACGCCATGTTGAATTATGGGGTTCCATTTTTTTGAATTATCGATATTTCTGGAAATACAAATTGGATTTTGATTAAATTTAGACATGTTAGGGATAAAATGATATATTTTAAGAATATCATAGAATGAATCACCTTTCTTTGCAACAAAAAAAATCATGGAGACTCTTGTAGATCCCAAGATATCGTCATTTTATCGAGACCGTGCGCCGCCCCTCCACTGCGGTGCGGTAAAAAAGTAGTGTAATACTGAAAACAAAAGAGCTTCCACTGCTCGCGGGCCGCGAAACTGACACCGCACCGCAGTGGAAAGGCGGTGCACGGTCTCGCTAAAATGACGATATCTTGAGACCTATAAGAGTCTCCATGAATTTTTTTTGTTGAAAAGAAAGGTGATTTTACAAATAAACATTGTATCGATATTTTAAAAAAATTTAAGGGAGAGTAATTTACGAAAAATTGAATCTAAATTTTTTTTTTCGGGAAAAATAATTTTGTTGTTTAATAATTGTATTATATTCTTAACTCTTTGACGGCCACTGTTGCAGCTGAGCACCGTTCACTATTTTCGAATTTCCTAATTTTCAGGCAACAAACTTAGAATTCTGCAAAATAAATACGTGCAATGGATTGAAGTGGACTATTCCGCATCCCGTGAGGTGGTTATGAGCTATCGTGTACTCAATAGAAACCGAGAAAATTATAAAAATAAAAAATAAAATTTCTGCAAAAATCGATCAGAAAATGACCATACATTATTCCTGAATTTTTTTAGAATTTGTATTCAACGGGATCAAGGCTTAGCCGTTAAGGGGTTAAAATATATCATTTTATCTCTAGCATGTATAAATTTGATCAAAATCCAATCTACATTTCCAGAAATACCGATAATTCAAAAAAATGTAACCTCAAAATTCAACACGGCCGTAACTTCCATAATTTTGAAAATTTTCAAAAATCATTTGGGGCTGAAATTTCTCTTATATAGCATTATAATTTTACAAAGTTTTATTAACCCTTAAATGGTAACGTCATTTTCGACCCCTTTAAACGGTAACGTCGGGTCACTCGTGTCTGGCGCTTTGAAAAGTGCTCTAAAGTGCTCTAAAAAATTCCACAAAATTCCTGAAATTTCATCAACTATCCTAGTATAAGGATGAATCACTATATTGCTGATTTTATCATTTTTTTAAACAATATAATCAAATAAACAAATAAAAACGTGAAGAATGCACCATTTTGTCAAAAAAATCATAACTTAGGATGTAATTAATTTTTTTTTTAAATAAAACGGGAAATTAAAGGGTAAAAAAAGTACTGTAAGAAAAAAAAATTGAGATTCTGTATAAATAAAAGGAATGCTTAAGCTTTGAGCATGAAAATCAAGTTTTTTCAAAGTACGTATAAAGAGGTAGAAATTCCAATAAAATTCACGTTAAACAACTTTTGGTCAACTTTAATTCATCAATTTATAGTAAAAAAACATGAGGTTTCCCAAAAAATTCAGAAATTCGAATTGCAATTAAAATTCAGGTTAAAAAACTTTTGGATAACTTTAATTCATCAATTTATAGTCGAAAAACATCAATATTTGGGGAAAAAAATTCAGAAATTCGAATTTCCATTAAAATTTATCTTAAAAAACTATCAGGTAAGTTTAATCCATCAATTCATAATAAAAAACATCAATTCATAATAAAAAAACATTAGAATTTTGAAAAAAGAATTTTATTTACGTTACACTTTTCGCCAACGCTAATGGTATCGTCGGGTCACTCGTGCCTTTCCGGAATTTCGACTGGTTTCTACGAATGCTGTTTACGGACTAGAGTGACGGCACTTGGGGAGCTTATAGCCTACTAGTGTACAATTATTTAGAGTATAGTTTGGGCCTGCCTCCCACGCTTCTCTCTAAGCTAGCAAGGGGAGAAGATTTGGTCAAGGCACGAGTGACCCGACGTTACCATTTAAGGGTTAAAATCGAACAACCACCTGCAGATCCTGATATTTCTGACGTGTACTGGCCCTTTTGTTTGTTTAGATTCCTTTTTTATACGCCTAATTGAAATGGAACATTACTACTGAAGAAAAATAAAAGAAGGAGGTTTGGTTCTAGTGCTGAAAAAAACTGGCTAATTTCACGTCCGTCACATGGCTTTAGGTGTGCAATAATTCTGCTTGTAAGTTTCAAAATAATAAATTTAAAGGATGTTTTTCGGGTTTCAATCGTGTGCAAAACTACGAACCTTGCCGACGTTTCGTGAACATTGCAGTTCATTTCTTCAGGCTACTCTCTACGATGCCTGTGATTGGTCAGAGCGCCCTACCGTGGGGACTTTTCGAACTTGATTGGCCAATCAAGTTTGAAATGTTTACGAAACGTCGGCAAAATTCGTAGTTTGCAGACGATTAAAACCCGAAAATCCTCCTTTAAATTGATTAAAATGAATCATCGTGAAAGTTTCAAAATGCTATCAAAAGTAGTTTTTTCCAATAAATCTTTAACATGTATACTGTCGCACTAAGGAAAACCTTGCGAAACTGAAACGGTCGTTTAGGTCGACTTTATCATTTTCAGGTATAAAAAATAAACCATAATCGCAAAGTCATTTATGTAAGATTTTTCTTCTACACTCTACAGGCACCGCGAAAGGAGGCTTTTTCGCACTGCTCGCCAATGCCTTATTTCGATGCCTGTACGTGGCGTGTAAAAGAGACTTCCAATTCAGGTGCAACAAAAATGGAGGTCGACACCTTCAGATTCGTGCTGCGCCATCCTACACGTGCGGGTATCACCATCTTCGCGCTTTTGTATCAAAAATACTATTTTACGTGGCCCCACATAATATATTTATAAGCCACGCCATAAAATACTATTGGCCACCGAAACACCATCAGTTTTTAATGTACTTTGAGAATAAAATATAAATAATTTACAAGGTCTTACATGCTAATTACTAAATCAACTCTAAATAGACACCCAGAATTTTGTATTCAATTATGGGATTATCCAGATCTAGCACAAGAAAAACATTAATATTAACTCAATTTGACGTTTAGAAGAGGATGAAAATTAGGACAAACTTGCAGCTAAGAACTGTAATTCTCTTCTAATTTCGACTTACTGTCAGTCGAAATTGACGACAAATGATCAAGTTAAAAACGTGAATTTAAACAAAAAATTAAAATTCTCATTTGGGAGTTAAAATTAGGCTAATTAATTTCACTTCGAAAAGGTAACGACTATAAGTACCTTAGTTATTCCTAATCCTTTCCTTTCGACATTAGCGCTTCGTAAAACTGTGTGTTGAACTCTTCCATGCAAACGCTTCTGTCCACTCGCATTTACTATTGCTTGACAAGGGTACTCCGTACCCTGTTGGAAGAATGATATGTCTGGGCACAGCCTCCTGTTAAAAATATGATTTGAGAGAGCTTCTTACTTCAGACATCACAGTTGCGAACTTGAGCTCTCGGATTCCATAAACTCGTCCGACGCTCAAAGACGCTAAAAGCGTTCACCCCCGAGTCTATAAAACAACTTTCTCGTTGAAAGTTGTTTTAAATCTGAAGTTCTCTCGATACTTTTTGTTGGCGAAATTAGAAATAAGTGGTTACCGACTGGCCTTAATTTGCAATTAAATTATATTAAACAAAAGGTCATTTCCAACTTTTTTAACTTTTCGTAGGCATCTCTCGCGCATTTACTATATGTGTATCGAATTTCAAACAGTTTCAATATAATTTGGGTGAGTTATGCCAATTATGTTTTAATCACTTATTGATTTTCGAGAAAGTTTTTTTTTAGTTTTTAATGTTTTTAAGACTAATCATTGGAAAAAAATTGAAATGTAAATGGGTTCCTTCTTGTTATTCTATACAAGCCTGTATTGAAAAAAATTGATTTTGCAAATTCGAAATTTTCCTTTTATTGAAACCCGGGGGCAACGCTTGTAGCATTTTTAAGCTTCGAGCTTCAGAAATAAGTACTGGATGCGTATATATCTTTTCAGAGTTTGTGATCAAGGCTCATATCGTACTAGACGTGAAATAAATATTTACGCCAAAGATGGCGGTACGTTATGCCAAGAGAATTCAAAGAAAATTAAAAGTTTTGATGTCATGAACTATAATAAATTTACGTAATCCCCTAGGCTACAACGTGTTAAACAATCATTTTCATTAATTTTTTCAAATCTACGTTTAAAAAAATGCAAAAATGTATTTTATTTATTTGAAGGTAAAATTTTTAAAATATTGAAAAATTCATTTTTACTGTATGTGTAAGAATAGTATATTATGCATCCACGGAAAGAAACAGGCATTTTACAGGTGTAGTTAGAGCGCGCCGAAGGCCTCCAAAAAATGCCTCCCTCCCGTGGTGCACACCATATTTTCTACAACACATGCTCAAAATAAGCGGATTTTCGAAACTATGTTAAGCAAACCGGGGAAAAAGGTCGGAACGTGCTGCCTCCTAGCGCAGAATTTAAAAAAAACGTCACGAAGAATGCCGTAACGACTTACAAGATTCTCCGATACATAGTTGCATTCTAAAGGACAATGATCACATCTAAAGCGGAAAAAAGTAAAGCTTCAGAAAGACCATTTCGGTAAGAGCTCAGAAAGAGTTTGGAAAGGCTAGTGATCACGAGCCTTTCTGTCTTTACTTTCCGAAGGTTTCCACCTTTTTTTTGACCCAGTGTCCCGCTAATTTAGTCGTCCCAAATATTTTCTATTTCTTTCTGCATCGAATTAAACAAAATTATCTTAATAATTTATCTTCATCTTCAAATAATTTTAAATTGCAGTAATTCTATTGATTGCTTCTGAATACAGCAAAGATGATTCCTAAAAACCTAGAAATAGGAAAATTTCACAACTTAGAAAGCCTTTTTGACTTTCGTACATTGCACACTATTGCGCTTCATATTGTCACTTTTAAATGTTCTAAATTTTGAATATTCCATTTGCCTTACTCTTATTTGTAATTACTATATGTCCTTTTTCATAAAATTGCTTTTTTGTATTGTAAAAACTAGAAAATATAAATTGCTCTGAGCTGGACTTGTAGAAGAGATAATGTAGGCTGTGGTTTATTATTGCCTTCCGCTGGCAAGATTTGGGCTCTCCATTGGGAACTTGAATTTGAACAATCACGGATTAGACCAAGTTAGTGCCGAAGACAAACACCACATTCTAAGTCCTAATTCATGTCAGTAAAGACATAATTTTTTCAGCGGTTGTAACTCTTACCTGACGTCTTTATCTATTTGGAGCAAAACTTCATTATCCTTAAAAAATGTTTGCCATTTACTCTCCGGATTTAGGTTCAAAGGATGGTCATGTAATGTGACGTCAACACGTTCTCCGTCCGCATTTGATTCCCCTGGAGTTACTATCAGATCCTCTGAATCGCAAAATATTGATCGATTTAATTCCTTTCAAAGATTTTACTTCATATTATGAATGGTTAAACTGCGATACGCCACTTGGTGCCAAAAACCAGAACTAGAAAGAATAGGTAGAATGTTAACGGTGCATTTTTATGTATGCATAAAGTTTTTTACGATTGTTTTGTGAAGTTTGAAGCAATGATTGCATAATAAAAATAAGTGTTTATCGAAAAATAAAGTGTTTCAGATAAAATTTCCATCATATACAGTAAAAAAATTTTTCTTCAAAAAAAGGTTTTTCTAAACAAATAAAAAACAATTATTCTATTTATTCTAAAATTCAACACATTATAAGCTTAAATACACTTGTTTTAAATCAAAAACGAACTCAAAGTAAATTTTATTTTATGTATAGTATGTATAAATGACTTATGTAATAAAAATATAACCTAAAAGTATAATCTGGATCAAATGTTTGCTATATACAATAATTACGGTTCATTTAAGCCTTTGAGAAAAACAGTTTTGACAAAATGTGTTTTTTCACTGTGTAACATAGAAATTTCATCTGGAACACTTTGTTTTCGATAAAGACTAAATTTTAATATTTAATCATTATTTTAAACTCCACAAAACAATCGTAAAAATACTTTTATGTACAATTCAAAATGCATCTTTAAATTTCTACCTTCTCTTCTAGTTCTTATTTTGGACACCAGATGTAGAAATGGTCTGCCGCAATTCCCAGTAGGTTTTATAAAGAGAAATTAAGTTTCTTCCATTACCTATAAACGTCCTGTATAATTCCCTCTTTCGTGTCAAAGTTTCTGACCAACTTGCTCTTGTTGTTGGTAAATAATTTAACAAAAGCTTCCAGCATAAAGACCTCAAGCCTCCTTCATCTGGGATTCCTGTAAATAAAATAAAGATTGCATTTTTTAAATAAAATTTGTCACGAAAAAAATTCTCGACTATGAATCAAGTACCTAATAATTACTGAAGGGAAACAAAGAATCTCTTTCAAATATGAACCTGAATTTTACGAATTTGAAATTATTTGAAAATTTTAAATAATTTCTAAGGCATCAGTACGAAATTTACAATTCTTGAACTATTAAGGCTTTCGATTTGACACAGTAAAAATTTAAACAATTGCAATTTTTAATGTTTCAATTTAAAAATTGTTTAATTTGGAACAGATTTAGAATTATCCTTGAATTATCTTTGTCGCCCTCCATGTTAAAGTTATTTGAAGTACTCTTTTGATCTTGTAGGGCCAAATGAGTTGGATGTAAAGAAAAAACTCAAATCTTTCCTTTTTTCAAAGACGACGTTTCGTCAGCATTGGTGCGCTGACTTCATCAGGCTTGTTTGAAAATTGGTCAACAACATTGTTAACTGGTCAATAGTTTTTTTTAATTTTATTTTTGGCTTCATCATGCCAAGTCAACGGTATAAAATCGTATGGACTTAATTGTAAGTCATACCATTTTATACCGTTGACTTGGCATGATGAAGCCAAAAATAAAATTTTTAAAAACTATTGACCAGTTAACAATGTTGTTAACCAATTTTCAAACAAGCCTGATGAAGTCAGCGCACCAATGCTGACGAAACGTCGCTTTTGGAAAAAGGGAAGATTTGAGTTTTTTTCTTTACATCCAACTCATTTGGCCCTACAAGATCAAAAAAGTACTTCAAATAGATTTAGAATTGTTCTTTCATAAAGTTTTTCATAGTCAATTATTATTAAATTTTAAACATTGTAATTCAATTTTCATTTAAAAGAAATATTGTATGTTAATTTGAAGATAATCGACTTAAAACATTCTACTATGAAAATATTGTTGAATTACAAACCCTTTTAATTTTGTATTGTGCAAGCCTTCAAAACTGCATTTCAAATTTTTCAAGGAAAAGGACTTTAGAATCACGCATTGTAATCGGAATGATTTCACACTTGGAAATGTTACAAATTTAACTTTTTAAACTTAAAAGAATTTCAAATCGAATTCATTAAAAATTGTATAAATTCATGCGACATCAAGATATTTAAGCAATGAAATTTAAGTGAAGACATTTAAGTGATTGGAAAAGTTTTTCTACTAAAAATTAAAAAAAAAACTCCCAATCGAAAATAAATTTACAATCATTTTCCAGTTTCCCCGGTCTCGAAAAATTCCCAGTTTGCCGTTTTGAAAAATCATGCGAAACATAGATTCCGTCATTCAAGGAATCGTGAGATTTTTAACGACGATAGGTGTGCGCGCATACGCATATATATCTATATATTAAACGCACATATTTCATTCAAAAATTCATATGATACATGCAAGTTCTATAGGAACCTATTGTAAGTGCAAAACCGTAAATTACTATACTGTTGTCGAAATATTAGAGCTGAAATTCTAAATACTCGAGTTACGGGGTACCATCAATGTCAGAGTCCTAAATTATATGTAGAAATAGTTCAGTTTTTTATAATGCTTATTTTGAAGGTTGGAATATTGATTTTTAGCCAGATGCACGGTATTCGGTCAATTTTTGCCCCATTTTGCTAATATCTACATAAAAACTAATTTTTTCTATATAAGTGTATTTGAAGAATAGTGTTTATTTTTTAACAACTATTTGATAAAATAATAAACTAATAACAATCATTATTCATTACGAAGATATTACAAAAATAAAGTTTTGTCTCATGCATTTGGTCCATTGTTTTCCCCTGAGCACTCAATCACTCAATCACGAAGCTGGTGATTGAAGTGAAAATACCTAATTAAATTCAAGTTAAAACAGTTGAATTGAAAACCTTTTAAATTTTAAATTATTTCATTTTGAATGTTTCTATTTAACAATTATAGTCGTCACAGTACCTATTGTCACTATAAAAGATGAACTTTGTTTTTACAAATACGTGATGAAAAAAGTTTTATAAGTTAAATAAACATGTAAGTCAGAGCTTAATAACATTTTATATAATAATAGAACTTTTTTTAATACACTTTTTATGCGCGTGATATTCAAAACGTCAGACTATAGTCATCAAATACGAAATGGTAATCTCACTGACTGAATCATTTCCTATGCAGTCTATGCCTAAGTTACATAATCGGTGGCTGGCGAAATAGTTTTTTTCTTCTTATTTTTTCAATATAAATGAAACTACACGTATTTTTCCGGTTAGACAAAAGAGTGAAGAGACTTACTTTTAAAACTTTTTAACCCTTTAACGGCCAAGCCTTGATCCTGTTGAATAAAAATTCTGAAAAAATTCAGGAATAGTGTATGAACATTTTCTGATCGATTTTTGCGAAAAATGTTATTTTTATAATTTTCTCGGTTTCTATTGAGTACAAGATAACTCACAAACACCTTGCGAGATGCGGAATAGTCCATTTTGATCTAATGCACGTATTTACTTTGAAGGCTTCTAAGCTTATTAGCTGAAAATGAGGAAAATCGAAAATAGTGAACGTTGCTTAGCTGCAGCAGTGACCGTTAAAGGGTTAAGAGAAATAATTTTGTTCTATAGAGTTTTGTCATACCTTGTGCCGTTTTTTAACATGAATTTTCGTTTTTCAGAGAAAAAAATACCTCCCTTCCCGTGAAGGTACTGGCACACATTTTACCCATCTGCCTTTTAATATTTACATGAGATGCACAAGGATTCGAATAAACTGGTTTTTACAATTACGCGTAATTAAACAATTTCGTTGCAATTTCGGTATTTTGAATAACGTAACCTAAATCGATTGAATATAGGTACATTTTGGCAGTATAGAAACAGAACAAAAATGACGAAAGTATTTTGTTTCGTTTCGGTCGGGTCCCTGTACATAACACACAATAGTAAATAATAGTAGAACAGAAAAGGGCTGGGATTTTTGGGAAAATTTTCTTTCAACTTTCTTAGAAATATCGCTAGAATTTTTTGTAATTTCAAAGAATTTTTCTATGGATTTCGAAAGAAAATTAGAAGATTTACCAGATTCAAGACGAACAAATAAAATATGTATATAGTTCCAATAATACTACAATTTAAAGATCAAAGATTCTTTTTGATCGACTGCATTATCAGTTTTATCCAATTTGAATATTCATTACTTTATCCAAAAAATATTTTTATGTAATGGATAAAATTCGCGTCGTCTCATTTCCACTGAAAAACAAAATATTTCTAGTCCAGAAATCTGGTGGTCTTGGTTTCAACATGAATAACTACAGTAAAGCTTTCAATGTGAAAGCATCGCCAAGGGGTCCTTTCTAATTGTATAAAATCTCTAGAACAGATCCATTGACGAACCGTTTCTTTTTTTAAGCTCTAAAAGTCACGTTTTTGCGGACTGATCATTTCCATTGCATTGTAGATCAAAATGTTTAACAGAAAAACGAAAGTGGGCAAAACTACGAAAAAAATAAATAAATAACAACCTTCTATCTTTAATAGTTTCCGAGTTATTGAAATTTAAAAAGTCACCATTTTTTATATTTTAAACAAAAAATCACTACGTTTCAAAAAACACTGTGCACCTTTGCATTTCATTTTTTTTTTAGACAGATAAGTGAAAGTAGACTTAATTTGCGTTCATTAAAAAAAAAGAACAATGTTCCACCACTAATATGTCATGAGTTCTTCTATGTTCGATTGTTAATTTTTAAGAGTTATCACATTTATATGCATAAAAATGTTATTTTGTCAAAATATCAACGCTCTTCTGTCTTCGTTTAATTTATAAAGTTGATTGATAAATAATATTTATTCGGATTTTCTGCGTGGACTGGCTTTACAAATGAGGGGATCTTTGTCTGATAGTTATTAAAAGATTTAACATGTTTCTTCATACAAAATAGTCATAAGTTTTTAGAAATACCGATGCTCTTTGTAATCGTTTACTACAGTTACTGAGAGTTATATCAGAAGTATATTTATAATAATTTAAACACAAATGTTTCAAAATTTTAACGTTCTCACATGCTCCTTTACTTTAAAAGTATAACATTGGGGTTCTACTGAAATACTTAGTTGCAAACCCATATAGAATTCACTATAACTTAATAGAAAAAGTCATATAAAAAGGTTTCAAACCATCAATCATTTCCATGGTATACACAATCAAAATAATAATTATTTAGAAGATGATATTCACCTTCAAATATTTTGAGGTTATGGTAATATACTCTTTTGCAATAGTATTTCACACACATTTTTCGCAATACAGTTTGATTAACTTCATGGAAAAATTAATAAAATGTGTGGGAATGCTTCAACACACACATATTTCAGAATTTTAGAGCTCGACGAATTTTAAAATGCATCTCTTGAAAACCAGTAAAAATCACGATTCCAGGGTTTAGGCTGCAACTCTGACATTGGAGAGTTTAGACTTATAATCCCAGATTGGAGAGTCTAGCATAGAAATGCCAATTTATACAATTGCAATCAAATGTACGTAAAATTTACAGGGTTATTAAATCAAGAAGTATTTTAAATACTCTGTAAATCTCAGATATTTCCATTTTTCTTCCTAAGAGATCTCGAAAAATATAGAAAAGCTTCAAAGTGTCGAATTTTAAACGTTCAATTTTTGATATTACAGGATCAAGATGGAAAAGAGCTGAAATTTTTAATAGAACAAGCCAAAATATACCGTTTGTGGAAAGCTTTGACTCTCAAAAATAATCATTTCAATTTAAATAATGCAATGAAAATAGAGAAAAATTCTACAAAAAACCTATAGTATAATATTATTATACTTAAGGTAAATGTCCCAATAATCGTGACGGCCCCAAAAATCGTGAAACTTGGTTATAATTTGAATATATTATTAAAAAAATATGTTAAAAGTAATATTTAATGATAGAATCCATTTATTTTTAGCATGTTTCAATGTCAAATGGAATTTCAATTAATTCAAAATGCATAAAAAGCAAGAAAATTGGCGTCACGATTACTGGGACGTTTACATAAAGTCCTAAAGTATCAAATTAAAAAAAACACACACAAGCCACGGTGGAGCTGAACCAACTTTAAATGAAAAGTGTTTTCTCGTGGCATTTTTTGATTAATTGTGGCTCCATGTTGTCCAACGAAAATTGTGAAATAAACTTAAAATAATCGCCTTAGCCGTTTTTGAGAAAAGTCAACTTTTTTAAAATGGTAAGTTCTAAAATTCGTAAACATGCTGATGATAAAAGTTGCTTTAAAGTTTTATATGATATAAATTTAAGTTCAACTAAATCTAAAATTTAACTAAATTCGTTGACAAATCAAACTATTTTGATTAAAATTGGAAGTTTTGAATGATTAAAAAAATAGTATATTAATGTAATTTGAAAAACGAAACATTATTTTTACAATTCTCCACATTTAAAGCGCGGCCAATGAAATCTTATAGAAAATTCGTATTTACTTCTTACGAAAATACCTCGAAAATGTATTTCTAATGGTTTTTAAATATTGAAAGCACTAATCTTCTAACTTTAGAAAACTGTATGCAAATTAAAAAAATAAATTGTGTCACTTATATTGAATTTACTGGAATTTTTTGCCATTATTAGAGGAACTTCTGCAAATTACATACAACGTTCTAAAATAATACAAGATTATCTGTAAAATCTATAAAAAAATGTATCCGGTCACTCTCCTGGCAAATGATATTTCGAATTTTCGACTCCCAGCCTACTTAAAATTGTTAAATTTAGAATTTCTCCAATTTGAATATTCAAGTTAATAACAAAGAACTCAATATTATTAACATGTTCCACTGATTACATTGATTCGTCACTCGGTCTAAGGATTACACTTTTTTTTTGGTTATTCTGAAAGTTAAAAAAATAAAACAAAAAATCGAAAAACCGTCATAAGAAGCTGAAAAACAGTGCAGTGTAACTTTTTTCAACTTCTTTTGAATTTTTTTTTTCTTTTTCTCTTATTTGAACTTTCAGAAAAACCAACAAACAAAATATTTCGTTTTTTTTTACACTGAAGAACAATTTTTTTAACATATTCACGTACCATGAAAACATAGTTTTTTTAGACTTGTTCTGTCAATATCATCCGCGTTGAGAATGTCATCGAACTTGCTTAACCTGCAAAAAGAAAACAATTGAGAATGCAAATTTTTTCTTTTACGTATACAAAAGTGCAACGAACGCACCGAACGTTTCAATGCATAGAAACAAGAACAAACAATAAAATAAGATTAATAAAGACTGTAACTAGTTTTTAATTGCAGTTGAACCAAATTAAACGTACCTTTTCTTCAACATGCTCATCTTTGATGGAGATTTGTTACTTATCACATGTGGCAATATAACCTTTGTTTATCGTAATGTGATCGAACTAAAGTAGGCGTATGGGCGTCTACTGCTGATGGCTTTTTACGCTGTCGGTGACCCCAGCCGTTTGACAGATTCAAACAACGCCATTTTCTTTTTAAATTAGATGAACTAGATGAAAAAATCCAGATGATTGTTCGTAATCAGATTTATCTCTATTTTCATTTTCCTTTCAGAGTCTTTATGACAGCAAAGAAGTAACAGCTGAGAGGGAACCATGATTCCCTTCTTACCGTTAGAGGCAGCACCGGCCGGTAATCCGGCAGAGGGTCCAGAGCAGGGTTGCGCATGTAATATACCTGAGGTAATTCACGTAGTTTTTTACATGTAAATTACGTACGTAATTTACGACCCTAGTTTTTTACGTGTAATTCATGATTTCAAGATGGCGACTGCGCTTATATCAGCCCCATGCATCGCCCCCACTTTTCTGATTTTCTTAGCGTCCGGCCGGTGAACTAATCCGCAAGTTGGCGCTCCAATCAGGACGGCTGAGATTTGTATTGTGTTGCATGGGCGAAACTTATAATTAATTAAATAAATGAGTTTTATCGGAGAAATTCATAAAAAGAAGTCGAGGAATGTGTAGTACAGTGAAGATTCTATATTTTTTAATAAGTGTGTGCAAAATAATAAGTGTGGAAAACATGGGATATAAGTGTATAGCTCTTGGTTGCAACTCGGGCTACGACAATAATGAAGAAAATAATCACTTTTCTCTCGTACCAAAAGATCCGGATATTCCATTTTTAACCCATTCAATTTGGAAATTTTTAATTAAGAAAAAGAACAATTTTTTAATATTCAGCAAGGTTTGACTGCTTATATAAAATGATCAATTATAAATCAAATAAAATTTCAGAAAGCTAAATTTAATCTTTAAATGCTACAATTTTAATTGTTCTTTTTAAACAATTTGTTATGCGTAAGTGAAATTGTTATTTTTTTTGTATCAATAACAGTTGAACAATTATTCATTTAGGAAAAATACGTGTAAGTTGAGGAGATATTTAGAAATTTTGAAAAAATTCAAATATAATTTTAAACATGAAAAGATCCCAAAAAATTATCAAAACGAAACATAGATTTTTGAAGATTGCAAAATAAAATTTTGAAGCTTTTCAAGGGTTATGAAAAGTTTGAAGATAATAAAAACGTATTTCTTAAGATTCTTGGGAAAATTTTAAATAACTTTTTATTTAAAAAAAAATAATTTTAACAGAATATTAAAAAGGATTTCAAAAGGCATCCATAATTGTCAAAAAATAATTTGGGACATTTTAAGTGATTCTTTTTTTTTAATTTTCCAGGATTTAATCAAAGTTTTAGAAAAAATTAGGATCATTTGAAAAAAACTTCGAATTTTTAAAAGAATTTCAAAAAAAATTAGAAATGTGAAAACATTCCAAAAAATCTTTAACAAAATGTAGATTTCTTAATCTTTTGAATTAAAATTTTGAAGCTGTTTGAGCATTTTGAGAGGTTTCAAGATGATACAACAATTTTCTTAAGATTGCTGGAAAAATTTTTAATGATTTTTTATTTAAATGATATATTTGAGAAAACATTTAAAATAGATTTCAAAACAACGTTTGGTGTATGAATAAGAATTGAACAATTATTAATTTTCAAGGACCTAAAATTAATATAATATTACTTCCATTTTAAAAAGTTTTTAGTTGAAACAAAATTTAATCTTTCAATTTTTGATGTTTCTAACTTGAAATTGCTTAAAAAGATGTAATTTTGAAAATCTATAAATTTGTTGATTCATTCTTCAATTAAGAGAATCGAAAATGATAGTGTGGATTTATATATATTTTTTTATATCTTTGAATTGTACAATTTATAAAAGTTTAACAATTATTTATTCATCAAGCGTTTAAATTTAAAAAAAATTAGGCTTTAATTTTAAAAGTTGAAAATTCAAAAATTTTCCACTTTAAGTGTTTTGATTTGCAGTTCAGTTTTTATAATTTTAAATGAAAAAAAATTTAGCTTCAAGAGTTCGAATCTTTTTTTGTAATTGTAAAGAAGATTTTTTATTGAGATTGGGGTCGATAATATTTATTTGCTTTGTGTTCTGCAATTAATTTAAAAATATATATTAATTTAAAAAAATAGATTTTTCATATATCGTCCTGGACTGACTCACTGGACTCGTCAGGAAGGCTATGTGAATCAGTCATACAATATACATTTTTAATGATCTAAATTCATTATAATGTATATTTTCAACAACAAAAAATTGAAGTTTATAAATTTAATAAATTTTGCAATCAATAATATAGTGCATTTCTACCACAGATAGGGGTTTAAACTAAATATAATTGATTTGATTTTTTAAAAAACACCACAAATTTTTTTAACGTTATTTCGGCCCCGGGTAAGGGCCAAACCTTAAATTGAAAGATCAACATTTACCAAGCTGAAAAGAAATTATGATTAGGTTAGTGAGTTGATTAGTGAACCAAAAAAGGAATTTTAAACTTATCCTCAGTAATTTTCTACCTTCTCCTTCTCTTCCAATATTTCTATCCTTGTGTATTATTCTTGTTACAACTGCGCGAATTGAGGCTTGTTTCGGACACTATATTATTGACTGCAAAATTTATTAAATTCACAAAAAAACTTAAAAAATGTGGTTTTGGAAAAAATATATTATAATGAATTTAGATCTATTAAAATGTATAAGGTAGGACTGATTCGCATAGCCTTACTGACGAGTCCAGTGAGTCAGTCCGGGACCAAACATAAAAAATCTAATTTTTATTTAATTTAAAAATAAATATATATTTTTTAATTGATTGCAGAACACAAAGCAAATAAATATTATTGACCCTAATGCCAATAACAAAATCTTCTTTACAATTATAATACTTGGGTTAATTAAAAACGATATCTATCGATAAAACAGCAAAGATGTCATCTAACTTTTTTTGTAAACCTGAAAAAAACCGAGAAATGACCAGGAATTCTTTTCCTTGATTAAAACGGCCACCCTGAATTAATAATAAAAAAATATTACATTATTAATTATTTTCTTTCAATTATATTTATTTACTTTAATAAATATTCATAACTGAGCATTTACATATTTAAATCATTCATAATTTTGACAAAATTCTTCTAACAATTCTTTAATAAAAACCCAAAATAAATAATAATAGAACATAAAATTTTAAATCTCAGAATGCTGATCCAAGTATTTAATTTCACCACCATTCAGCTGCTAGTTTCCGTGACGATTTTAGAATGATTAATCACTATTACGCTTATTAATACTGAAAAAAATATTTCCGGTCAAAATTTGGAAACAGTTCCAAGTTTTTTTATTATTATTTTTATGCTTTTCTCCCAGGCATTGAAATGCAAAAGTGAGCCGTGCTGTTCGGAGCGCCAACTGTCGGATTAGTTCACTGGCCCGCATGCTATAAGAAAATCTACTACGGCATACACCTACACGGTCGATGCATAGGGCTGCTTTGGAGACAGTGTGGCAACCAGGGATGGGTAAGTAAAATACTCGTGGTAATTTACTTGGTTTTCTACGGTAATTTACCTGGTATTTTACGTCATCAGTTTTCTACATGAGGTAAATTAGGTATTTTCAATTCAACCACCTGCTAACTTCACTTCGTTAAGTGCTGAGGGGAAAACAATGGACTAAATACATGGGACAAAACTTTATTTTTGTAATATCTTCGTAATGAATAATATTTATCATCATTTTATTATTTCATTAAATATTACTTGGAAAATAAAAACTAATTTTCAAATACACTTATATAGAAAAAATTAGTTTTTACGAAGATATTAACAAAATAGGGCAAAAATAGACCGAATCCCATGCATTTGGTCCATTGTTTTCCACTCAGCACTCAACGAAGTGAAATTAGCTGGTGGTTGAAGTGAAAATACCTAATTACATCTTGTTCTCTATATGAGGGCGCTACCTCTGAGGCGGGAAATTGGAAACTGGAATCAGACATCCAATCAGAGGTTTCCTAAATGTCTTTTACATATTCGAGGTATTTTACGTAAAATACCTCCTTTAGGTATTATACGTAAGAAACGTCCAGTTACACGTAACTGAACATCCCTGGTGGCGGCAACCTAGCCGAATGCCGCCATTTTAAGCAGGGGTTATTCATAGTGTAGTATATATATATATATATACCATATATCTATAGTATACGTATAAGAAAACTGAGCCCAGCAAGAATGACACTAGGTTGCTACACTGTCTCTGGAGTCTCTGGACCCTCTGTAGTAATCCGTACAGAGGGTCCAGAGACAGTGTGGCAACCTAGTATCATTCTTGCT
>CAKNYM010051345.1:242557-275553 GCA_932195095.1 Andricus curvator | reverse complement strand
ATATACAGGGTGTCCATGTATTCAAAATACATATTCATATTTTCTGATTCCTTGCAAAAAACTGAATAGAAAATGATCAATAAAAAAACTGGATTAAATGCATAATTACCGAGTAATTAGCAATTAAAGATTAACCACTCAAAACAATGCGTTAGATGGCCGACAGTCCATGTGCTATCGCTAAGAGTGTGTGAGAATACAAGTTCAGAACGTATAATTGCTCCTCCGTTTATTTTTGTAGGAGGCTTTGACTCTTTGGTGCAACTTCACACTTAAACGAGGTTTGAAAATTAAAAAGTAACTTTTTCGTAGCAACCAAATTAGAAAACATTGCTCAACGAGTTAATTCACGGAATTCGTGGAATTTACGGAATTTATGGAATTCACGAACTTCAAAGAATTCGTGGAATTCAGACTGTCCGTACCAGTAAAAAACATTTTCGGTACCGGTAAAAAAAATACCAGTACCGACAATTTTTTTTACCGGTTTTTGAACCGTACATGAAATTCAAGAAATTCAATGAGCTCACGGAATTCAAGGAATTCATGGAATTCACGGAATTACAGGAGTTCATGAAACTCACGGAATTGACGGAATTATAAGAATTCTCGGAATTCACGAAACTCAAAGAATTCATGGAACTCGCACTGTTGGTACCCGTAAAAAATTGTCGGTACCAGTAAAAAAACATTACCGGTACCGGCATTCATGTAATTCACAGAATTCAGGGAATTAACGAAATTCAAGCAATTCACGAAATTCACCCCTTCCAACAGCTTGTGGCGGCTGGATGGCACCCCTGTAACTGGTCGCAGAAATAATTCTGGTCAAACCCCTACCCCTTTCCAACACTTCATGGGGGCGGGAAGGCAACCCTGTGTCTGGTCACAGAAATAATGTTGGTCAAAGCTCGATCCCTGCATCTCTCTGATTCGTCTTCTGGGATTAATCACAAACATAAGTTCAGTTTTACCACCAAACTTTTCTAATTTTTTTTAGTCTGTGACATCGACTAGCAAGATTGTACCGGCTTTGCATACAAAACCTTTTAAATACTATAAATTCTTCCGAATTCTCCGAATTTCGATACAATCAATGCATTGTTTCTAATTCTTTCACAGTTAGTCTAGTTAGTCGACTGCTAAGCTAGCAGTGAATTAATATGTACTTGTTAATTGATTCCCTTAGAATTCTCACGAATTTGGTAGAATTCTCTTCAAAATGATTTTTTTATGAATTTGAAGAGTTTTTAAGACTTTTAAACCTATGAGAATACAGATTAAATTATTTGAAATTTAAAGATTTTTGAATTCTCTAAATTCCTCTGAATTCGCTGAATTCTACTAAATCCATCGCAAATATCGTAAGTCTTACCCAATAAGTCAAGTTAAGACGACCGCCTAGCTACCAGTGAATGAAGACGTACTCGTCTTTTGAATTCCGGAAAGTTGTTGCGAATTCTGTGGAATACCTTCCAACACTTTAGAATTAATTTAAAGAATTTCAAATACTTTTCACGCTATGAAAATACGCAATCAGTAGTTTAGAATATGTAGAAAGACTCATAAATCCTATAAATTCTTCAGAATTCTTCTGAATTCTAATAAAATCATAGCACTATTCCTAAATATTTCCCAATTAGTCAAGTTTGGGAGTTGGCGTGGGTGTGACTGAAGGAAGATGTACCCTTTATTTGAATTACACACGATTCTATCAAATTCTGTAGATATACATTCAATACTTTTGAATTAATCAAAAGATTTTTGAATACTTTTCAAGCTACGATAATACATATTGAATTATTTGTAATTGAAGAGCTCATAAATTCTACGAATTCCTGTGAATCCTTCAGGGTTTTACTAAAACCATAGCACTATTCCTAATTCTTTCCACAATTTTAAAAACTTTGAAGCAATGATAATAAACATTGAATTCTTTGGAATTTAAAAACATTGAGTCTTGCTTTTTATAACCGTCGTCTTAATTTGACTTATTGTGCGATGGATTTAGTAGAATTCAGCGAATTCAGAGGAATTTGGAGAATTTAAAAATCTTTATATTTCAAATAATTTAATCTGTATTCTCATATGTTGAAAAGTAATCAAAGCTCTTCAAATTAATAAAAAAAAAACATTTTGAAGTGAATTCTACAAAATTCGTGTGAATTCTGCGGGATGTAATTAACAAGTACATCTTCATTCACTGCTAGCTGCAGTCGACTAACTAGACTAATTGTGAAAGAATTAGAAACACTGCAATGATTGTATCAAACTTCGGAGAATTCCGGAGTCACAGACCAAAAGAAATTAGAAAATGTTAGGGGTAAAACTGAAATTATTTCTGTGATTGACCAACATTATTTGTGCGACTAGTCACAGGGGTGCCTTGCGTCCCCAAGAGATATTGGAAAGGGGTAGTTGTTTGACCAACATTATTTCTATGACCAGTCACAGGGGTGCCTTCCAGCACCCACGAAGTGTCGGAAAGGGGTAGGGGTTTGACCATCATTAATTCTGTGTCCAGTCGCAGGGGCACCATCCAGCCGCCACGAGCTGTTGGTAGGGGTGAATTTCATGAATTCATTGAATTTCGTTAATTCCCTTAATTCTGCGAATTCCGTGCATTCAGTGAATTCCTTGAATTAACGGTTCAAAAACCGGTAAAAAAAATTGTCGGTACCGGTAATTTTTTTCACCGGTACCGACAGTGTAAATTCCACGAATTCTTTGAAATTTGTGAATTCCGAGAATTCTTGGAATTCCGTGGACTCCATCAACTCCTTGAATTCCATGCATTTCATGAACTCTGTGAATTCCATAAATTCCGTGAATTCGAAAAATTCCATGTGTTCCGTGAATTCCATGAATTTCGCGAAATCCATGAATTCCCTGAATTCCTCGAATTCTTTGAATTCCGTTAATTCCATGAATTCCGTGAATTCTTTGAATTCCATGAAATCCTTGAGTTCCATGAATTTCTTAAATCCCGTAAATTCCTTGAATTCCTTGAATTTCATGTACGGTTCAAAAACCGGTACCGACCATTTTTTTTACCCGTACCGACAGTTTATACACTTCGTATTAAAAGTCTTGAAAATCTAAATAATTCAATGTATTCAAAAGTGTTTAGGGTAATTCAAAAATGTTAAAGTAATTATTTCTACAGAACTAGAAGGAATTCTGCGGAATGCTAAGAATTCAGGAGGATTCTACAGATTTCAAACAACGCATGCATTTTAATTAACTCGTCGAGCAATGTTTTCTAATTTGGTTGCTACGAAAAAGATACTTTTTAATTTTCGAATCTCGTTTAAGTGTGAAGTCGCACCAAAGAGTCAAAACCTGCTACAAAAATAAACGGAGGGGAAATTATACGTTATGAACTTGTATTCTCACACACTGTTAGCGATGGCACATGGATTGTCGGCTATCTAACGCATTTTTTTGATTGGATAACCTGTAATTGCAAATTACTCGGCAATTATGCATTTAATCAAATTTTTTTATTGATCATTTTCTACTCAGTTTTTCACAAGGAATCAGAAAATATAAATATGTATTTTGAATACATGGACACCCTGTATATATATACACATATATAATTAAAAAAAGGGTTAAACAACCACTGCAGGGTCCCACTGAGAGCAACTGCCATCTAAAAAATGACACCAGCTCCCAGTAGAACCGCGGTAAATCACACTTATGGCCACGTATCACAACCGTGAGATGGGTAGTCACAGGGCACGATGAATTCACAACGACAGGCCGGAGAAACCCTCGTGTGTCTTGAGGACACGAAGCGACCCAAGGATGACAGCTTTCTGCATCCATCTCGCAAGTGCCTTGGCATATTTTTGGCACGCGGGTATAGTTTTAAGGTTACGAACCAGTGATGATTTTGCACCTCCGAGAGCACCTATCACAAGGACAATTACTTGTACCGAATATTTTGTGTACAGTCGTTGCGGCTCTCTTTTAAGGTCTTGATACCTCTCCTCCTTTCCTTTCTCCTTGGCAGTGATGTTGTATTCGGAAGGAGCTGAGAATTCGACCACGAATATAGTTCGTTTCTCGAAGTCTTGGAGAACGATGTCAGGCCTCGAGTGTGCAGCGGAGACGGTTGTCGGAAAATCGTAGTTCCAGAAAATTTGGCACTTCTCGTTTTGGACAATTGACTCTATCTCCCTTGGGGCGTTCGGCAGGGCAGGGTCGCGGCCAACATCGTAAGAGCGACAAAGATGGTAATAAAACACTCTTAGGGCAGCATTATGTCTGTAGACCCGGTAAGAAGGCTTGAATAGAATAGAATTAAAAATTTAAGATTTCAGCGTGAAAGTAGAGATAATCCTATTATTTTTAATACCTGATTTTCCCTTCAGGCTTCAATGTTCAAGAAAGTAATAAGTGGCTCAGAAATGTAATTCTCGTCTATTCACATAGTGTTAATGACTGTCTTTCCTATTCCAAAAAGAAGGTTAGATATGAAGTGTGTTCAATTCAGTTTAATTCATTCGTGATATGTGTACCTTGAATTTTCTGAATTACCGGTTTTTGAATTCAAGTTAGGAAGGGTCTATTGCAGTGAATTCAAGTTTACATTGCGGAGAGATGGTGTGACTTCAATTCAAGAAATCTGAATTGATTTTATATGAAACGTATTATCCTCAATTCCAAATGGTATAACTGAATTGAATGAAATAGGATTTGTGATACCGAGATACCAAAAAGAATTGATGTATTCTGAAAACATTAGTTAACTTGAATAATTAATTTAATAATTATTTAATTAATTAATATAATTATACATACATATAGTAATAATAAATTCTTTAATAATCGTCAGTAAATTGTACGCAAATTCTATTACTTCAAGTCCAAGAGTCCAAGGAATTGAAACTGTATTGAAACGTATAGCAGTTGCTTCTTTCTAATTACTGTTTCTGGTTTAAGAGAAGGAAGGGAAAATCAGGTATTAACATGAATCGAAATTTTCAATCCTATTCTATTCAAGCCTTCTTACCGGGGATATACGTCGTTCCTGCTTGGCTCGGACACCCCGATAGTATGTTTTCTAGGTACTCAGCGTGTGCATGACACGCTTTGCACCTATCACTGGGAACTTCTTGACATAAAATGCGGTCACGGTATGCTAAGGTGGAAATGACACCGTCCGGGCATGCGAAAATAAAACCCTCTGTACATGAATTCAGCCCTGATGATCTGAGGAATGCAAAAGTTTGCTCCTTCGACAAGAACTGTTTTTCTACATTTCTCTGAAAGTTTCCGTGCATTTTCTTGTCGAGTAGCTGTTGGTGAAATTTTCCAAACTCTGCTTTCTTTACTTCGGCTTATACAAGTGAAGCATCTAGATGGAGTAATGCACTTTCCTCACTTCTGATGTTAAAATTCAGGCCAAGGGTCTCGGCCGCTTGCCCCGCGGCTTTGTAAAGGAACGCTTCTTCCCTAGCGGACCGAATGAACGGAACGGATACGCTATAGCGTATCCTTACAGTATCCACATCGTATCCTCTCCGTATCATGCAAGAAAAACTCATTAAAAAAGAAAGATGAACATTTAACTTGTTGAATTTCAGATTTTACGTGCAATTTCCCGTTAAAAGGTCACGGAGTAATTGCAATAGTTTTTCTTGCAACGTTAAAAACTTTAAAAAAATATTATACCTGTCATTATTTTGGGCTGAAGGCGACTTCAAATGCATCGTCGTTCAGTAGCAACATACTACCTACGCGATTATGGATGCGCTTAAAGTCGCCTTCAGTCCACGTTGTCGATAGGTATTAAATTTTTTTAAAGTTTTCAACGTTGCAAGAAAAACTATTGTAATTACTCCGTGACCTTCTAATGCAAATTTTCACGTAGAATCCGCATTTCAACAAGTTAAATGTTCATCTTGCTTTTTTAATGAGTTTTTCTTCAATGATACGGAGAGGATACGATGTGGATACTATAAGGATACGCCGTAGCGTATCCGTTCCGTTTATTCGGTCCGCCCGGGTTTGCCAATCATCTCGTGGTTTCTGACCATCTTTAGGAGAGGATCTTTGCCATTCGCAACGATGTAAGCTGTACTTAGAACAATTCGGTTATGAAGACACTGGAGATTCAGAAGTCCGCGTCCGGCTTGACGGCGTGAAATGTATAGTCGCGGAACTGACGAATTTATATGCTAGCTTTTATGCATATGCATGATCTTACGTGTGGTGACCTCAAGGGCCTTAAGCTCGTTCTTCGTCCATTGAACCACCCCAAACGAGTAGAGTAGAACCGGGACGGCAAGCATGTTAGTTGCAGGTACCTTGTTCAACGCCGACAGATTGGAAGACCAAATCTGTCGAAGAAGATGCTTGTATCTGCTTCGGAAAGACTCCTCAACTGATTTTACGTCCTGCATGTTGCTTTGAGGTACGCCCAGGTATGCCCAGATAACAATCGTGCGAGGCACGTTACCCGCACGGCATGCGAGGCACGCCGTGCCTGCAGGATACGAGGCATATGCGCCGCACTGTGTAAAGGGCACGCACGTGCGAGGCATATGCGCCGCACTGTGTAAAGGGCACGCACGTGCGAGGCATATGAGTCGCTCAGGGTCCTTGGGAACGCCAGTAATCTTTCCTTATTTATATATATACTACACTATAGATAACCACTGCTTAAAATGGCGGCATCCGGCTAGGTTTCCACACTGTCTCAGGACCCTCTGTAGTAATCCGTGTAGAGGGTCGAGAGACAGTGTGGCAACCTAGTGTCATTCTCGCTGATTGGCTCAGTTTTCTTATACATATACTATAGATATATAGCATATATAGTATATATATATATATATATATATATTATATATATGTATATATATATTTATATATATTTATATATATTATTCGGTTTCGGTTTCGATTCCTTTGGAATAGAACCGAAGGGCCTATGACAAAGCCACCGAACACGTCCTCGGGTAGCGGATAGAGGGTTCCTGTACCAAGGGTTTCTGCTGAATATGGTTACAATAATTAATAAGCAGTCGCGGACAATTGTCCAGGGATGGTCCCGAAGGAATAACTCCTAAGCGGAGGCGTAACAACCGTGCCGAAAGCTGAATGGCACCTGGGTTAGGTGTCTCAAACGGTGACTCTGGGATACCGGGCGACCTCTCAGAGTATCAGCCTTATCCTTGCACGCGGGGCTCTACAAGGATGGACTAACCCTTTCCCTAGCTGCTCGCGGGAACAACAATGAAACCACCAAAACACCAAAATGTTGTAGATGCGGTTCAAGACAACCGAACGCGCAGAGCACCCGACAATGGGTCGGCAAACAATGCCGATCAGCCTAGAGTTCGTGGTGCTGAAAATAATTTAGATGGAAACACGACGACGAACCGGCGAAATGCCCATATTGAGTGGACGGATCGACTCAGGGATGACGTGCTAGACTGCTACGATGCCAGCATTATCCCTATTCGCGGAGGCTTTATAGCGCGTATGCACACTCTGTGGTGCTAGAAGCACCCAGAGCTTCAGCACGTTTCGCATCAGTCTTTGCGAAATCAAGCCGACTACCTCCGGAAAAATGGATATATACGCGGAGCGCTTCCCAACCACTGCTTTATCAAGCTGCAGACGAAGATGAGGAAGCGACATTGAGACCAACCGCAGAAAGCAGGGACCTTCTGAGAGATGATCTCAATTTCATTACTAGAAGGAGCATTAACATGCAAGTTCCTCCTAAGCCCCAAGATCTGGCTGAAATCGATGCCTTCCTTCGTGGAGATATCTCGCAAGAGTCCGACCTCTGGACCATCAATTGCTCAGTGTATGGTGCTGCGAGAACTTTGGCTGATTCAAATCGAAGGCTGAAACCAACGATGGATCAAAAGACCAAAAGACATTGCATCAACTGAACAAGAAGATTGGATGGGCAAGACAGAATGCGTCCCGTGTTCAATGTGTGATTGACTACATAACATCTGGTAGCCCGTTTACGGAAAGGGTTCGTAAGTTCGCCCAAGAACTGAGGATCTTGAATCACACACTAAACAAGTCAAAGCTGCTGACAATCAAGCAGTATATTGTTGACAAAATACGGCTGTTATCTGACGCAAGGAGGAGAATACAGAAGAGGGAGAGATGGATCAGGGAGAATCAACAGTTTCTCGCTGACCCATCGCGCCTCTTCAGCGATCTACCTGTTTCTGTCAAAAATCCACCCAAGCCCAAGGAGGTAGAGACTTTTTGGCGAGAGGTGTACAAGATAATGAAAACACTAGAGTTGAAAGAAGATACTGAAAATATCATCCGTTTCAAGGAGTTTTGCGACAACCTCATAACATCTGACGAGGAATGTCCATCAATCACTGCCGAAGAGGTGAAAAAAGCACTTAGAGGCACGAAGAACTTTTCCGCTGCTGGACCAGATTGTATCAAGAACTTTTGGTGGAAGAAGTTTACTTTTACACACCAACATTTGGCCCGCATATTCACCTCATATTTAAAGTCGGAGACGCCCATTCCGCAGTGGCTGGTCTTAGGACGCACTATACTCCTGCCAAAAAAAGGCAACTTGTCCAACCCAGAGAATTACAGGCCAATAACTTGTTTGAACACGTTGTATAAGATCTTTACAGCTGTCCTCAACAACAGGATTGTTCGACGAATTGAGCCTGTATGGCGAGAGATGTACGAACAACGTGGCTCGAAAAAAGGTGTATCAGGCTGTCGAGAGAACCTGCTAATTAACAGGTGTGTCTGTAAAGACGCTGCAGCCCATCAGCGCGTCCTGTCAATGGCCTGGATTGACTATCGGAAAGCTTTCGATTCAACCTCTCATAGACTTATCATCTGTCTGTTGGAAAGCTCGAAGGTACATCCACACATAGTGAGATGCATAGAGAGATTGATGCCTCTTTGGAAAACTAAATTTACTATCTCATCTAGAAATTATCGTGTGGCAACGAACAACGTCACCTTCCAGAGGGGCGTCTTTCAAGGTGATACCATCAGCCCTTTGCTTTTTTGCATCACACTTTTGCCTCTATCTCTCGCACTACGAAATTCTCCTGGATACCTCTGTGGTGACACTAATCAGCGCGAGCATAAGGTCACTCATGTATTTTATATGGATGACCTGAAGATCTATGCCTCTGGTAGAAGCAAACTTCAAACTGCTATAAATATTGTCAAGAACTACACAGGAGAGATTGGGATGGACTTTGGCTTGGACAAGTGTGCCAAAATTTATCTGAAGAAAGGAAAGATTACTAGCGTTCCCAAGGACCCTGAGCTTGTGGATATAAGTGTTATCAGACATCTTAATACTGGAGAGACCTATACATACCTGGGCGTGCCTCAAAACCGCTCTCAGGACGTAACATCAGTGAAGGAGTCTCTCCGAAGCAGATACAAGCATCTTCTTCGACAGATTTGGTCTTCAAATCTGTCGGCGTTGAACAAAGTATCTGCGACTAACATGCTTGCCGTCCCGGCTGTACTCTACTCGTTTGGGGTAGTTCAATGGACGAAGAACGAGCTTAAGGCCCTTGATGTCATTACACGTAAGGTCATGCATATTCATAAAAGCTTGCATATTAATTCGTCAGTTCCGCGATTATATATTTCACGCCGTCAAGGTGGACGCGGACTTCTGAATCTCCAGTGTCTTCATAACCGGATTGTGCTAAGTACAGCTTACATCGTTGCGAATGGCAGAGATCCTCTCGTAAAGATGGTCAGGAACCACGAGATGATTGGCGAAGGAGCGTTCCTTTACAAAGCCGCGGAGCAAGCGGCCGAGACCCTTGGCCTGAATTTTAACATCAGAAGTGAGGAAAGTGCATTACTTCATCTAGATGCTTCACTTCTGAAAACCAAAGTGAAGAAAGCAGAGGTTGCAAATTTTCACCAAGAGCTACTCGACAAGAAAATGCACGGAAACTTCCACAGAAATGTAGAAAAACAGTCCTTGTCGAAGGAGCAAACTTTTGCTTTCCTCAAATCATCAGGGCTTAATTCAGGTACAGAGGGTTTTATTTTCGCATGCCAGGACGGTGTCATTTCCACCTTAGCATACCGTGAGCGCATTTTATGTCAAGAAGTTCCCAGTGATAGGTGCAGAGCGTGTCATGCACACGCTGAGTACCTAGAACACATACTATCAGGGTGTCCGACCCACGCGGGAACGACGTATATCTATAGACATAATGCTGCCCTAAGAGTGCTTTATTACCATCTTTGTCGCTCTTACGGTGTTGGCCGCGACCCTGCCCTGCGGAACGCTCCAAGGGAGATAGAGTCGATTGTCCGAAACGATAAGTGCCAAATTTTCTGGAACTACGATTTTCGGGCAGCAGTCTCCGTTGCGCACTCGAGGCCTGACATTGTTCTCCAAGACTTCGAGAAACGAACTATATTCGTGATCGAATTCTCGGCTCCGTCCGAATACAACATCATTGCAAAGGAGAAAGAAAAAGAGGACAGGTATCAAGACCTTAAAAGAGAGCTACAACGACTGTACCCAAAATATTCAGTACAAGTAATTGTCCTTGTGATAGGTGCTCTCGGAGGTGCGAAACTATCACTGGTTCGTAACCTTAAAGCCATAACCGCGTGCCAAAAATATGCCAAGGCACTTGCGAGATGGATGCAGAAAGCTGTCATCCTTGGGTCGCTTCGTGTCCTCAAGATACACGAGGGTTTCGCCGGCCTGTCGTTGTGATTTTGTCGTTGCCTATGACCACCCATCTCACGGTTGTGAGACGTGGCCATAGGTGTGATTTACCGCGTTGCTACTGGGGGCTATTGACATTTTCTTGGATGGCAGTTGCTCTTAGTGGGACCCTGCGGTGGTTGTTTAACTTTTTTTTTAAATTATATATGGGATACCGGGCAACCTCTCAGATTATACAGCCTTATCCTTGCATGCGGGGCTCTACAAGGGTGGACGAACCCTTTTCCCTAGCTGCTCGTGGGAACAATAATGACAACACCAAACATAGTTGTAGTCAGTTAGGTTTAAAATAATCGAACGCGCAGGGCTCCCGACAATGGGTCGGACAACAATGCCGAACACCCTAGAGTTGGGGGAGCCAATCAACACGGAGTCAATGCGATTGACCGGCAGAATCTCATTACTTTTACGTGGACGGATCGACTCAGGGACGAACTGCTGGAGTGCTATGACACCAGTATGTCCCCTGAACGAAAAGGTTACATGACGCGACTGCATACTCTGTGGTGCGAGAAACACCCAGAACTCTCGCATTTTTCGCATAAACGTCTGCGAAACCGTGCCGAGAAACTCGGGAAAAGGGGTTATATAAGCGGAGCGCCTACTCAACGGCAGCCAGAACAAGCCGGCAACAGAGAAAGAGAGAAAGAGAGGCGACACTGAGACCAACCGTGAACAGGCATCCAATAGAGGAAGAACGATGATTCAGGACCCGGAGAAACATCAACATTCAGGTTTCTCCCAAGCCCAAACATCTGACTGAGCTGGATGATGAGCTTCGTGGAGATTTTTCCGAAGAATCCGACCTCTGAACTATCAATTGTGGTGTGTACAATGCAGCGAGAACTTTGGCAGATGCAAACCGTAGAAAAAAACCAACCGTTGATCATAAGACCAAAAGACGAATACATCAACTCACCAAAAAGATAGGCTGGCCAAGACAGTACGCGTCCCGCATTCTGTGTGTGATTGGCTACATAAAATCTGGCAGAACTTTCACTGCCAAGGTTCGACAGTTCGCGCGCGAATTGCGGATCCGTCATCAGACAATCAACAAGTCAAAGCTACTGACCATCAGTCAGCATATTGTTGACAAAATACGAGTACTATCTAACGCTAGGAGAAGTCTAGAGCGGAGAGAGAGGTGGGTCAGAGAAAATCAACAGTTTTTGTCTGACCCATCTCGACTCTTCCAAGACCCTCCAGTTACTGTCGACCATCCGCCCAAACCAGAGGAGGTAGAAGCATTTTGGAGAGAAGTCTACAAAGTCCAACATCCACTTGAAGAAGGCTCAAAGGACATAAATAGCTTCAAGGAGCTGTACAATGCCCTCATAACACCTGAGGGGGAATGCCCACCTATCACTACCGAGAAGGTGAAAACCATATTAAGAGGCATGCAGAACTATTCCGCTCCGGGACCAGATGGTATCAAGACCTTCTGGTGGAAGAAGTTTCCTTCAACATACCAGCATCTCGCCCGAATTTTCACCTCATATCTAAAGTCGGAGGAGCCTATTCCGGAGTGGTTTGGAAGGGCGCACAGTGCTCTTGCCGAAGACGGGCAACTAAACTGACCCTAAGAATTACAGGCCAATAACTTGTCTGAACTCACTGTATAAGATCTTCACATCTATCCTAAATGATAGGATTGTTCGGACAATTGGACCTGTGTGGCGAGAGATGTATGAACAACGCGGCTCAAAGAAAGGCGTAGCGGGATGTCGGGAGAACCTGCTCATCGATAGATATGTTTGTAAAGACGCAGCATCCTATCAGCGATTCCTATCGATGGCCTGGATTGAGTACCGAAAAGCTTTCGATTCAACCTCCCATAGACTTATCATCTGTCTGTTGGAAATCTTAAAGGTTCGTCCACACATCGTGAGGTGCATAGAGAGATTAATGCCGCTTTGGAAAACCAGATTTACTATCTCATCTGGAAAACATCGTGTGATCACTAACAGTGTCACCTTTCAGAGAGGTGTGTTTCAGGGCGACACCATGAGCCCTCTCCTCTTTTGCCTCACATTATTGCCACTATCTCTCGCACTTCGCCATTCCGAAGGGTACCTCTGCGGCAAACCTGGAGATCGAAAGCATAAGGTCACTCATGTATTTTACATGAATGATCTCAAGATCTAGGCTAAAAATAAAGAGAAACTACATCTAGCTCTAGACATTGTCAAAAAGTACACTCAAGAGATTGGAATGGAGTTCGGGTTAGAGAAATGCGCCAAGGTTAATTTGAAGTAAGGAAAACTTTGTGGCATCCCCGAACGTCCTGAGCTCGTTGACAGAAGCGCTATACGACACCCTAGCGCTGGAGAGACCTATACATACCTGGGCGTGCCACAGAGCCGCATTCAGGACGTGACGTCTATAAAGCATACTCTCCGAAGCAGATACAAACGTCTCATCCGGCAGATTTGGTCTTTCGAACTATCGGCGAGGAACAAGGTATCTGCAACGAACATGCTTGCCGTCCCGGTAGTACTCTATTCATTTGGAGTGGTTCCATGGACGAAGGACTAGCTCAGATCCCTTGATATCGGGACGCGAAAAGTTTTGCACATGAACAAAAGCATGCACCTCAAGTCTTCTGTTCCGCGAATTTACATCTCACGCCGCCTAGGTGGTCGCGGAATACTGAATCTTGAATGTCTTCACAATAGGATTATTCTGGGTACAGCACATATAGTTGCAAATGGACAAGACCCTCTTCTTAAAATGGTCACGAAACACGAAGAGGCGGGCAAAGGTGTGTTTCTGTACAAAGCAGCGGAGGAGGCTGCTGTTCGCGTAGAAAAACTTCCGCGAACACCTCCTCGACAAGAGGATGCACGGCATCTTCTACAGAAATGTGGAGGATCAGTCGATGTCGTATAAGCTAACGTTTGCTTTCCTTAAATCACCCGAGATGAATTCGGGCACCGAGGGTTTCATTTTCACATGTCAAGACGGTGTCATTTCCACTATATCATACCGTCGCCACATTTTGAGTCAAGATATTCCCGATGATAGCTGCAGAGCGTGTCATGCACACCCCGAGCATCTAGGACACATACTATCTAGTTGTCCAACTCATGCGGGAACGACTTACATCCAAAGGCACAATGCGGCACTAAGAGTGCTTTATTACCATCTTTGTCACTCTTACGGCATTAGCGCAAATATCGCTCCGCTAAACGCTCCTAGGGAAATAGAGTCAATTGTTGAAAATGAGAAGTGCCGCATATACTAGAACTTCATATTCTCTAAAATTGTTTCTGTTGCGCACTCGAGGCCTGATATAGTTCTCCTTGACTTCGAGAAACGAACCATGTTTGTTATCGAATTTTCGGCACCAGCTGACAAAAACGTCATAGCCAAGGAGAAAGAAAAGAAAGAGAGGTATAAAGATCTTATACGGGAGTTGCGACGGTTATACTCGGAATATTCTGTTAAGCTAATCGTCTTAATCATCGGCGCTCTTGCAGGTGCCAAGGTTTCACTGTTTAATAGCCTGAAAAGCATCCCTGTGTGTCGACAAAGTGCTGAGATACTTGCGGGGAAAATGCAGAAGGCGGTCGTCCTTGGGTCGCTACGTGTCCTCAGGGTACACGAGACTTTTGCCGGATCATCGTATTGAATTCGTCGCAGACTGTAACCACCTATCTCACGATCGTGAGACGTGGTTACGGCTGAAATTTTACCGCGATTTCCCTGTGAGCGGGTGCAATTTTTCAGATTAGCACCCGCTTCCAGCGAAATCCTGTGGTTGTCCTTATGACAAACTTTTAATTATATATACAGGGTGTCCCAGGCTCAAGTGTCCGGACTTATACAGGGTGTCCCAGACTCAAATGTCCGGACTTATATAGCTGTATAAAATTTAAAAAAATAAATAGAAAATTCCTTTTCCAAAAATCAGTTGAAGTTTCAGTTTTTTAGTTATAAAATATTTAAGCTGGACCAATCAGGAGCGCCGTATAAACAGTCGAGTGTGCGTCAAGGGATTCCAACGCAGTGTTATCGAAGCGAGCGCAGATGTGGGGTTAGCGACGAGAGATTCTTATTTATTATTATTATTTATTCTTATTTATTCTTATTCTTACCTGTTGGCAAAGAAGCTCGCCGGCGCAAAGAGGATTCATGCAGAGGTTACATGACCGTTGGGTCAATATACACCGGGAATATGCTCATCAAACGCCTGAGAATTTAAGAGATCAGATATCCTTTTTGCGAAAAAACGGATATGAAGCTCTTTATCAACAAGAAGAAGAACAACATCCTGCAGCGAACATTCCACCCGTTTCAGCAAGACCGCCTTTGCAGATAGCCGATAATGCCAACATGAGAAGTAGGAGATCTATCCACCAAAAAGTCTTTCTTAGGATGGACAAATTAGCTGAAGCTAATACTGCTCTCCCCGATTTGCTCCCCGAAGATGTTAATCTCTGGAATCTGAACTGTGTAGTTTACGAGAAGGCGGTCTCCCTGCTTATCGACAATAGAAGTAACGATATATACTTCAGTACGTCTGAGTAAGACTCGCGAGCGTATTGCACAGCTTCAGTTAAAAATTGAAACGGCGAGACGGCATGCATAAAATATTCAGTGCGTGATTAGCTACATAACATTAAATAAAAAATTCACTCAAAAAGTTAGGGCACTTGCTCGAATCTTAGGGAAAGCAAATCACACGCTGAACAAGGATTCAGGAAAATTCCACCTTTTCTAATCATCCTTCCCGTCTGTTCAATAAAACGTCACGTGCCGTTAAAAATCCGCCTAGTCGAGAAGAGATTCAAGTTTTCTGGGAGCAAGTATATGGAGATACTTATCAGCTGAATGAAGACGCTTCAGATATATCACTCTTTCGTAACTTTTGCCAAATCCAAAGGTTACAAGGTCCAGAGGAAGAGTGTCCACTAATTACAGCTGAAGAAAGTTATCGCTAGAACTAAGAACTTTTCAGCGCCATGGCCAGATGAAATCAACAACTTTTAGTGGAAGAAGTTTACTTCTATGCACCAACATCTAGCTCGTATATTTACTACTTTATTAAACGGAGAACAACCCATCCCGCAGAGCTTAGTGGAAGGACGCACGGTACTGATCCCTAAGACCGGAGATTTGTCAAGTCCAAAGAACTACAGGCCCATGACTTGTTTAAACACCAGATACAAGCTATTCACTGGCATCCTCAAGGAGAGGATATTAACATCAATCGAGCCGGTATGGAGTGCAATAGTTGAACAACGTGGATGCAAGAGAGGTCTGGCAGGTTGCAGGGAGAACCTGTTAATAGACAGGTGTATTACCCAGGACTCGATCAGGTATCAACGCAATCTGTCCATGGCTTGGATTGACTACCGCAAGGCATTTGACAACACGAACCATGAGCTACTTATTAAGCTCCTTGAGTGCCTGGAGGTGCATTCAAAAATAGTGAGATGCATAAAAGAGCTTATGCTCTTGTGGCGGACAAGATTTGTCATAAGATCTGACAAAAGACAAGTGACTACAAGCTATATCACATATGAGAGGGGGGTCTTTCAAGGAGACTCTCTAAGTCCGATACTTGTCTGCATCTCCCTCTTGCATCCATCTATTGTGCTCCGAGGCAAAAGCTCTGGATACCTATGTGGCCCGCCGAACAAAAGAGAATATAGGGTACCTTTTATACATAGACGACCTCAAACTATTCGCTTCCTCGAAAGAGGACCTTAACATCCTTGTGGAGGCGGTAAATAGGTACTCTAAAGTGATGGGCATGAGCTTCGGACTGGACAAGTGTGCACGATCAGGATGTTCAACTCATAGGCGGAAATACCACTCAACATCTTGGTATTGGAGAAACATATACATATCTTGGAATACCGCAAGCGGAAACCCAAAATGTGCGTGTGTTCAAAACGGCCCTTGAAAAAAGTAACCAGGCGACCAATTTGCTGGCTGCTCCTATACTGCTCTACACGTTTGGTGCAGTAAAATGGAACGTCGATGAGTTGAAGTAACTTGACCGAAGCACACGCAATATAATGACAATCCATGGAAGTCATCATCCAAGATCTTCCGTACCTCGAATATACCTTCCTCGAGATAAAGGGGGTAGAGGCTTGCTGAGCTTAGAGTGTCTTCATCGCAGAACGGTTCTGGCTACAGCCTGCTCAGTTCTAAATAGCACAGATTCTCTTATGCGACTCGTACATCAACATGAATTCGTCAATGCTGCGGCGTTTCTATACCGTGCCGCAGATAGGGCCGCAGAGGAGCTTGGCCTCCCATTTGATTCCAGCGACACTACACATGGCCTAGCATCACTAACAACTTTGGTGCTCAAAAGTCGTGTACAGGAAGCAGAACAGACGCTTCTACTAAGAGAACATGCTGACAAGCCCCTTCATGGTTAATTCTACGGCATTATACGGAGAGAAGAGCTCTCTATGGGTCTGTCCAACATGTTTCTCAAGTCTGTTGGATTAAAATCGGAGACTGAGGGATTTATTTTTGCCTGTCAAGACGGCGTTATAGACACCTTAGTTTACCGCGAGCGCATAATGAATGTACCTGTAGGCGATACCAACTGCCGAGCGTGGAAGCAAGAGCCAGAAACACTTGGACATGTTCTCAGTGGATGCTCAAAATATGCACGATACGGGTACATAGAGAGACACAATGCGGCTCTAAAAGTGTTATATTACCATCTGAGGCACTTCTATGGTGTTGATCTATTGCCCGTCTTCCCATACGCCCAGGGGTAACTCGAGTCCGTTGTGGAGAATGATCAGTGTAAGATCTACTGGAATTTCTCATTCTCCACCACTCAACGTATCAGTGCTACGAAGCCTGATATTGTCCTCCAAGATTTGAAGAACAAGATCATTTACGTGATTCAATTCTCGGCACCAGCCGATGGTAATATCACGGCAAAGGAGGAAGAAAAACGGGCGAAATATCAAGCACTTCTTTTCGAGCTGAGCAGGCTCTACCAAGGCTTCAAAGTCCATCTTGTAGTTCTCATAATCGGCTGTCTTGGAGGTATGAAAGCTTCATTTATTAGCCAACTCAACAAGATTCCGGCTTGCCAGCGTCAGGCTCATTCCATCGCGAACTGGATGCAAAAGGCTGTTCTTCTGGGATCACTTCATCTGGTCCGTCAACACTGTTCCTCATAACATTCTACAAAGATTGGTAGCTCTAAAAAAGTATCCAGAGGTGAAACCTTCATCTCCAACTGTCCCGTCTGCCGCGTAAGATCATCCGCTGCTAGAGACCTGACTCCAAGAAACAGTGTTGCCCGATGTTATCTCACGTAAATTTCCCGCTCTTGCTTACCTTCTAGGACAGAAGGAGCAGAAGCGGATGACGTACACGTTCCAATTGCGTCGGGATCGGTTGCTTTAAGGAACCATGATCGTAGCTTCTGGAGCCTACAACTTCTCCTATAATAATAAGTAGTTACTATTGAAGTGTAAAGTGTGATTTGAAGTTATGGTATGTAGAAAAGATTAGATTTTCTACAATGTGATATTATTATTATAAAAACGGAAATTCCTGTCATAACGTGAAGGAAGCTAAAGAGATACGTCAGGAAAGAAAAGTGTGGCGACGAATAGTGTATAAGAAATGCGTTCGAAACGAACGTGTTATTTGAATAAACAAAACGGGAATTCTATATCAATCTAAAAATCTATACCCCCACCCCACACTACTCCCTTCCTCACGGATTGAGTCACGCTTATTCCGAGAGGGATATGGCTTAATGGTATAATAATGTATGTATGTATACCATTAAGCCATTTCCCTTTCAGGGTAGGCGTGACACTACCCGATTCGGGTAGTGTTTCTAGGTGGATAGTTTCTTGTAGTAAATAACTACAAGTGTGGGCTCACCACACCCACGATATGCCAACAGCACTCAGTTTTCTCGAATGGTCACCCATCCAAGTACTAACCGCGCCCAACGCTGCTTAACTTCAGTGATATGACGAGAACTGGTTTTTTCAGCGTGGTATGGCTGTTGGCTAAATATAATAATATTATAATATAATTATATTATATTATAATATATAATATATATAATTATATTATAATATAATAATAATAATAATAAATCTGTAAATTAAACGCGATTTTAATTGTTCTGATATTAGAATCATTTTTTATAACGAGAATGTAAAAAAATACTGGAATTATATTGTTTGGCTTTTTGGTATTTGGTAACCCTTCTACAAAAAAATGATTGGATCCGATTGCGAACGATTGAAAAAAAATTTCAATAGTTCCCAATTGTGTTTCTTAATCGGGTCGTACCGATTCGGAACGATTGAGGCCGGCTATCGTTGCCTATCGTTCTCAATCGGGACTCGAGATGAAGTAAGTCTGCCATTATGTTGATGGCAGCACATTGATCTCGCGGTAATTATTTGAAAACGATTATTTACTTTTTTTTAAATTACATATCTGTAAAAGATAACTTTTAAAAAGATTTTAAATTGGTAAATAATTCCCTCGTTATCAAGGAGCAATCACCAACATATTTCCAAATAACTTATTTTGTAGTAATTTTCATGACTTTTGCGTATTATTTTTTATTACATTTTAATTTGTTTAATTCGGTTGCGGCCTATTTTTTTTAAATGTTGATACTCAAGTATAACAATTAAACGGGATTTTAGAAGTTATTTCTCAAATAAATTACCAGTATTATTTTTTCATTTTGATTTCGAAATTTAGGTATCGGTGTAACGGAGTACCCGAGTATCCACCTCCTTTTTAAAAATTTTTAAATTTGTAAGAGGAGAACCCAAGTTATATTTCCCACCCCGTAATAAGAATAATCAAAAAACCCCTGAGAACACCCCTACCTCTTTTACCTGAACAAATCCGAAGACCCGCCACGTAAAACACTCAAAAAATTGAAAAATTTGAAATAATCACCCAAATCATCTTCAGAAAACCTCAACTTATATTGCCAGCTCCATAATAATATTCAAGAACCCCCTAAGAGGACCACTACTACTTTTACCTTAACAAATCCGAAGAGTTTCCACGTAAAATACTCAAAAAATTTAAAATAATCACCCAGTCACCTTCAGAAAACCACAAGTTATATTCTTAACCCCATGATAATATTCAACATCCCCTAAGACCACCCCTTCTTCTTTTGCCTTAATAAATCCGAAGAGCCTCCACGTAAAAACTAAAAAAATTAAAAAATTATAAATAATCACCCAAGTCACCTTCACGGCTTCTAGGGTTAGGTTTCTGATTGACGTCCCTATGCACTTACCCGATTGCGAACGATTCAAACGCTTGTCCCGATTGAAAATGATTAAGAACGATAAACAAAATTTGTCCCTATTAACACCAATTCAAAACGATTCACCTGTCAATCTGTCTCAATCGGGTCCAATCATTTTTTTCTAGAAACTAAATGGAGGATCTTTCCAGTTACCGATAATAAATTCAATAACCAAGATAAAGTTAATCTTTTCTGAACATATAGTGACTGTGAAATAACCTAATAAAACTTTGAAGTTTTTACAAGCGAACAATATAATAATTATAATATCCTAAAAATCTGTATACACTAAAATTATGAAACAATTATTTGAACCTTTAAAGGCTACAAATTCAAATGTATGTGCCAAATTATTTTTCTCGATATAAAAAAAGTGGTGCAAAATTGTAGAGATGACTAATTCATTTTATAATTACAAAATTAATGTAAATTACAATATGAAAATCTTTATGAAGGTCCTAAATGAATTTTGATACTTCATAAAGAAATCAAAAGGAATAAAACTCGTGTACCATGTACGTAAGTTAAAAAATTAGTACATAATTATTATGAATATTGTGTCATTGTACATATAGTCATATTAATATTATGTCAATATTAATATTACCCAAATAATATTATGCAATTCATAGACAGGAGCACTAAATTAAGGTTCAATAAAAATTAACATATAAAAATATAAGATACGTAGTGTATACGGCTCCGGCATACTGTGCCGGATTTTAATTTTCTCTTCCGGCATTTTTAGTTACATCATAATTTTCTGCAAACTATCATAAATTTCCACAACTTTCATAAATTTCCACAAACTTCATAAATTTCATAAAGTTCAACAAATTTCATAAATTTCCACAAATTTCATAATTTTTCAAAAAATTTCATAAGTTTCCACAATAATGATAAATTTCCATAAATTTGAGGAATTATGGTAATTCATTAAACTTTCCATACATTTTTACAGAAACAATGTTGGTCAAACCCCTACCCCTTTATAATGTCTCGTGGATGGCGGGATTCGGGAAGGCACCCCTGTGATTGGTTACAGAAATAATGTTGGTCAATCCCTTTTCAACGTCTCGTGCCCCCCCCCCCCCCCCCACGCAGCCCTGTGACTGGCCACATAAATAATGTTGGTCAAACAACTACTCCTTTCCATAGGAAAGTGCAGTGGAAATGTTTCATCACACAGATGAAACATAACCACCACCTGTTATCAAGATCTCATCCCTTTAATTTTTTATTATCCGAAATATTTTTCCAAGCATCAATTTTTTAACTTGTTGCAATTAATCTAGAATTGTTTGAAATTCATAATAAATCTTTTGGAATTCATAATAAATTCTGTGGAATTGAATTTAGTATGCGATAAAATGTGCCGGAAGAGAAAATTAAAATCCGGCATATTTTGCCGGAACAGAATACTCGACCTATAAGATATCATTACCGTAAAATTTATTTATTTACTTCAGTATTGTTTCCATTATATTTATTTTATAACCTTAATGTATACTTCATTATCTCCATTCGTAGTACATGATTATAATTTTATTCATTAATTTTTTCCAGCTACAAAAAATCGTTTTGCCGGCACAGTTGGAAGGTTTGATAAAATAGATCATTAATGCCTTTTTTACACGGAAGTGAACACGATCTTATCCTATTATAAACTTCTTTTTTATATATTTTTATTTTAGATATATATTTATATCATATGTTTTTTATATGTTTATTTTATTAAACATTAATTTAGCGTTCCTATATGTATCACTTGCACAATATTATTTGCGTGATATTATTTACATAATATTAATATTACTAATTTCTTAACTTACATAGTACACGAGTTTTATTCCTTTTCATTGTGACGTATTACAAATCATGTAGCATCTTCATAAAGATTTTCATATTATAATTTAGATTTATTTTTTAATTCCCACACCAATTAGTCATCTTTACAATTTTACACAACTGTTTTTATCTCCAGAAACATAACTTTGTACATATATACTCATCCCTCGCTATAGCGCCACCTGCAATAGCGCCGGTTCCACGCTTGACTGCTTCTGTCTCCCCCTTGAGCTAACCTTGGGTGGGACTCCGATGCCTTAAATCGAACGGACCTCTCTTTCTACCATGTGAGATAGACAACGAGGTGAAATCAAAGTTGAAACGATCGTTTCGAAAACTCTCTTTCTATCGTATATGGTGGACAGAGAGGGTCCGATGGTTGCCAACGACAAGTTGTACTTGTCTTTCCATAACTATGAGATCCTCTCTGTCTACCATATACGATAGAAAGAGAGCTTTCGAAACCATCGTTTCGGTTTCGATCGCGCCTCGTTGTCTATCGCACACAGTGATGCCAATGTTGGCGCCTTTTGCTACTGCGCTTGCGTTCGGGCCGCGCAATGGTTGGCCGCAGTTGGTGCGCAATTCAAAATTGAATTTAAAAACAATTCTTGTAATTTAAATAAATAATTATTGAAAAATGCACAAGAATGTATATTAATTGTACAACTTCTGATTTTAGACATCTGAAATTAAATGTTTTGTGAAATATAAGTTATTCTTTGGAAGTGAAAGAAAATAAACTGTTATTTAGAAATGTATGTGTTGTGAATTTGTTTCTTGTCTCAAATCAGAAGTTGTACAATTTATACACATTCTTGTGCATTTTTCAATAATCATTTATTTAAATTACAAGCATTGTTTTTAATTCCAATTTTGAATTGCGTGCCAACTGCGGCCAACCAGTGCGCGGCCCAAACGCAAGCGCAGTAGCAAAAGGCGCCAACATTGGCATCACTGATCGCACATGGTAGAAAGAGAGGTCCGTTCGATTTAAGGCATCGGAGTCCCACCCCAGGTCTTCAGGTACATATTCCTTATTGCTATGATCTTCTATGTGCGAAATTTCGCCGTATGTCGGCGCTTCTCGCACGTGGCCCTACTTCAACATGAAATCCAATGGAGAAAATATAAAACCCTACTGAAAAAGCCTACATAGTAAACTACATGGGAACCTATGTGGGATCCTTTTTTGAATTCCTGTCTCAAATTACGATGTGAGATAGGATGGGATATATTTTGTGGGTTTCCACATGGGTTCTTATATGAATACCGTTATGGAAACCTATGAAATGTTCCTACATGAAATCCCACATGGGATTAGAACTTTTTTTAATGAAATATGTTTTGGAAGTTTTGGGTACATAGTCGGCAATCTTAAAAACCCCTAAAAAATACTGCGCAGCCGTAGCTTTCATAGAAAACTACTGCGCACTCCTGAAATATTAATTGCAAACCCATCCATGCAGGAACCTTCATAAAAACCCATGATCAGAACTGATATAGATTCCCATCCTATATTCCTATCTAGATCGTAATTTGAGACAGGAATTCAAAAAAGGATCACACATGGGTTCCCACATAGGTTCCAATGTAGTTTACTATGTGGGCTTTTTCAGTAGGGAAACCCCTAAAAATGTAAACATTTAGCAAGTTCAAAGATGATTCAATTACAAAACTCATTATTTTCGTTAGTATAAATATTTCTAGAGTGTTAATTACATGTATATGTTGTGGACAAAGCCCGGAGTGCGGGCAAACCTAGGATTGACCGGTCGTTTCGCAGATTGCCCAAGCGGTGTCGGGCAATGTACGAAACACTGCTTTACTTCGGGCTTTGCCCGAGGCGTCCTTGGTCAATCTGCGGTGTGCCCCTGTCGCAATGGACAATGTACGAAATGGCAAAACTATTTTGGATTTATATGTATTTTACTCATCCTGATGCCGATTTAACTTTCTTAACAAGATTCGATCTGTTATAGATCTATTATAGTATATACCCCGGCGGAAACATTATATGTAGTGAAAAAAATTAGGTATAATTTTCATCCATTTTATTCAAATAATGTTTAAAATGAATTAAAATCATATATCAGAATTATAATAAAAAAGTAATTAATAAATTTCATGCGAACCCTTAAGCAGATTAAAAAAAAGGTTTGAAATATTATTCCAATATATGTAAACTTTATTATTCAATTTTTCACTCATATCTTACAATATTAATTCGTACATCAAACATTATAAAATATGCACATACGAATCATTCAAATAAAAAATACAGCGTTACAATTGTGAATTACTTATTGCAGTAGGAATTAGAGCCATGACATTTTGAAATTATATATAATAACTAATATTTCCCTTCATGTATAAACTATGTGTAATTTTTCCGCCTGAGTAGTATGTACGAATAACAATTAAATACATATTTTGTCTTTCAACAAAAGAAGGGCAGTGGAAGGGCTAACCGTTACAAGCAGAGGAAATGAAGCAAGCCTCTAACAAAAAGTATTGCGAAATCCAAGTCGGAACTTCGGTTAAAATACCTATTCCTAGCTTGGATAGAAGCAAGGGAGACTCGCGAAACTTAATTGGAATTATTATGGAGGTATCCAAAGACGGTTTTTATACAGTAGGCACTCATAACGGTATAATTAGGTCATTATATTCTCGGAATCAATTTGCTGTTTGTGAAGAAAAGTTTATAAGCCTTAATGAAGTTCCTAACAAAAGCGTATCTGGGGCATAATTTCTGAAGTGTACCCACCTCGAAAATGAAAGTTGTCCGATCGGGCTAAAAATTGGCCCAATTGTAGTTCTATTAGATAGTACTCCTCACACCAAAAATTAATTCATTTTGATAATTATTTATCAAAGTGGAGGGGGTACAATTTTGTGTTTTTTAAGAAAAGCTTTACTTTCAAACGTTTGTAACTTTTGTCCTATTGCCTTAAACAAAATTTCACTTGAAATATTTTCGATAGATTTTTTCACACGCTTTCTGGTGGTAATAACGATTTTTGAAAAACATTAAAATTTGACCCATATTTTCGAAAATCAAAAATAAATTTGACTTTTTTTCAAACTTGGGCACTTTTTTTTTTCTTCAAAATAGTTTTAAAAGAAAGCTGAGATTTTTTCCTATAAGACCTCCAATTTTTAGAGTGGCAAATTAATTTGTCTTTGAGCAATAGAACGATACATAAACAAGATGCCGTGATAGGGCCGGTGGCGCGCGATCTCCCCTAGTGCGCTCAGGCCGAGGATCTTTGTGCAACGCTTTAGTGCCAGTTTTTTAAGTTAAGTAATATTATATGCTGCTAGAATAACTGTTCTCTGCATTTGCAGGGTGAATTAACAAAGGCCTGCATTACGGTCAGTATAAAATTAATTGGGAATATGCTTTAAAAATTAGAAGTGAGAATATGCATCTTTTGAATTTACATTTTTTTTACATTTACATTTTTCTTCGAAAACCTGAAGGAAAATTTATTGCCTGGGGCGTTTTTGATTTGCTTCGATTTTGCTGAGAATTACGCCTTCATAATCCAGAATGTATCGCAATGATAATTTAGCTCATCACATGGTGGCTGTTCACGAGTATCAAAAGATAATAGTAGAATACTTGAAAACTCATTTCAGGCCAAGTAAAATCTACTATTTCACTGATGGTACAGGGCAACATTTCAAAAATAGGAGTAGCTTTGTTAATCTCCAAGTCCATGAAGAAGATTTTGGTATCCAAGCTGAATGACATTTCCATGGAACATCTCATGGTAAGGGTGCATGTGATGGTTTAGGAGCGAATATAAAGAGACAAGCAGTACGTTCAAGCTTACAATGTTCTCCGAAACATCACATGCTCACTCTCCATGCTTTGTTTCAGTGGGCAAACAGTAACTGTAAGGAAACCGAAATTTGTTTCAGCAGCAAAGAAAATCATGCCTTAGCCACCGGGTGACTGAAAACCAGATTTGACAAAGCTGTCATGATGCCAGATACATTACAGCACCACGCTTTCATTTCCACTCAAGACGGAAAACTTCAACTCAAGAAGTTTTCGTCCTCTGAGAAATACGACATCTTCTCGAATGGCAAAAAACAAAAACCGCAAAGAAGCCTGCAAAGAAAACAACTGTTGAGACTATCGCCAAAAAATCGAACAGAAAGACAGATAATATTACCATGTAATATTACTTAACTTAAAAAACTGGCACTAAAGCGTTGCACAACGAACCTCGGCGTGAGCGCACTAGGGAAAATCGCGCGCCACCCGCCCTATCACGGCATCTTGTTTACGTATCGTTCTATTACTCAAAGACAAATTAATTTGCCACTCTTAAAATTGGAGGTCTTATAGGAAAAAATCTCAGCTTTCGTTTAAAAATATTTTGAAGAAAAAAAAAAGTGCCCAAGTTTAAAAAAAAGTCAAATTTATTTTTTATTTTCAAAAATTTGGGTCAAATTTTGATTTTTTTCAAAAATCGTTATTACCACCAGAAATTTTATGAAAAATTCTATCGAAAACATTTCAAGTGAAATTTTGTTTAAGGCAATAGGACAAAAGTTACAAACGTTTGAAAGTAAGGCTTTGCTCAAAAAACCCAAAAATTGTACCCCCTCCACTTTGATAAATAATTATCAAAATGAATTAATTTTTGGTGTGAGGAGTACTATCTAGTAGGACTACAATTGGGCCAATTTTTAGCCTGATCAGACAACTTTCGTTTTCGAGGTGGGTACACTTCAGAAATTATGCCCCGTACATGACAAATAAATGGTGAAGAGTCATTTTTCGGTCTTCAAGAATTCGTAAAATGTAATTGTACGAAGAAATGTATCAATAATGCTTGTAAATGTAAAAAAAAACAAATTGCAATGTAATTCAAAGTGGCATGGCTCTAATTTTATTCCTGCTGCAAAAAGTAATTCATGATTATAACGCTGTATTTTTTATTTGAATTTGAATGATTTGTATATGTATATTTCATAATGTTTGATGCACGAATTAATATTATAAGATAAGAGTGAAAAATTGAATAATAAAGTTTGCATATATTGGAATAATATTTCAAACCTTTTTTTAATCTTCTTCAGGGTTCGCCTGAAGTTTATTAATTTTTTTTAATTATAATTATTATATATAATTTTAATTCATCTTAACATTATTTGAATAAAATGAATGAAAATTATACCTAATTTTTTTCAGTAAAATACATACAAATCAAAAATAGTTTCGCCATTTCGCACATTGCCCATTGCGAAGGAGGCACTCCGCAGATTGACCAAGGAAGCCTCGGGCAAAGCCCGAAGTAAAGCAGAGTTTCGTACATTGCCCGACACCGCTCGGGCAATTTGCGAAACGGCCGGTCAATCCTAGGTTTGCCCGCACTCCGGGCTTTGCCCACAACATATACAATAATGGATAGAGTGAAATAAATTGTGAAATAATTATTTCTTAAGGTACGTAATTTTCAGAAATAAGTGGAATTTAATTAATTTTATAGACGAATAATGACCTTAAATTGTTTTTAACACATAGAAATTTTTGTATAAATTAGTTTTGTTCAAAATTTGTTGAAGAACGGAAATAAATATATCCAGTGTGAAAAACATACATTTTTGTGTCTCTTAAAGACAGTGATCGAGCGATATATGTTTTATATATTTGCTTTTTTATAAGTATATTAACTTCAGGAATAATACAATACGTTAATTTATTTACCGCAGTATTACGCTTAGCTTTACTGCTATTTTCAAAGCGATAAAATATATTGTACTTTATAGTAAGGTAAAATCGAATATCACACAGCTTTATTGCTGCTTTTGTCAGAACAATAAAATCTTTGAATTTATTAACATTATGAATTAAGTATCATATACAGCTCTGAGATTCTTTTATAATAAAAAACATTTATACAAATGTATTATGCACAGCTTTGTTTCTTTTTTCGTAGAAAAATAGGTACGTTAGTTACATTAAACTAGTATCACGATAATTTAAGTATCACACAGCTTTGCTGCTTTTCTTTTTAGGACACTTTCCTTCGTACTATCAGCTTTTTCTTGACGAATAGATTGCCTCATTCTAATTTGGAAGTAGTACTGCACGATGTGGGACAAAATTTCCTTAGCATCTTGAACGTGGTCTTTGCACGGAAATTTGATTTTTTGCTTGTTACGATGATGTTTTTGAAAGAGACATTCCACTTCAGCGATTAATTTATACAATGTTACGTTTGGACGAATAAGCTGTTTGTTTGTGTTAGGGAATTTGCTGTAACTAAGTGGCAACTGATCAGATGTGAAATAAGATTGGTCTTTACCAACATCGGATACCGAGAGAAAAGCGCTTCAGGAAAATTTTGCACTTGACACGCTTTTCAATATATCTACAAACGCAAGCAGTAGTATAAAAAAGAACGCAATCAGTAATTGCTGGTAACGGATAGTCATGTTCTACAGTATCTACGAAATCACTAAAATCTGTGTCTTCACTATTAATCACAACTTGCAATTTGTCTTTGGTTTCTTCAAAAGCAGTTTTCTTGTTGTCTTGAAATAGTTCCATTAGCTTCGAAATTGTTATTAATGGTTTCGGTGGATTCGCGTCAAAAACGGAGCAATTACCTGACTTTGGGGGTTTCAAAATACTGAACGTTGCTAATATTTTATACAACTGTAGAAAGGTCGGTGTACAAGGGTGGTCATTCGATTCTCCAGCATATCGAATAGTCCCAAAAAAATTCTAAACAAATAGAAAATAAATAATACTGAAAGTTAATTATGCAATTGTGCAGAATAGATAAGATCAGATTCCGATTTGGTCTTTTACGATGAGATTACGATTCAGTCTTTCACTAGGGAGTGAGAAAAAAAACTGAAGATGTTTATTTGTATACAAATCGTAAAAAAATATATTTTTTCATATTTCTTAGTAGATAAAATACATCGAAGCAACTACAGTTATATGATAATTAAAGTTAAAACCGACGAAATTAGTTTTTATTTTCTGAAACAAAATTTAAAAAACAAAAAGAAAGAAAACCCGACGACATTAGTTTGCATTTTCTAACATTAAATTAAAAAGAAAATGAAGGAAAAACCGACGACGTTAGTTTTCATTTTCCAAAATAAAATTAAAAGAAAACGAAGGAAAAACAAGTCGACATTAGCTTGCATTTTTAAAATAAAATATTTTTAAATAAAACGAAGGAAAAGCCGACGACATTAAACTCTATTTTCTAAAATAAAACGAAGGAAAAAACGACAACACTCGTTTGTATTTTCTAAAAATAAAATAAGACGAAGGAAAACCCTACTAAATTAATTATTTTTTCTTTAATTTCAATTAAATGAAATATGGCGAAGGAAAAATTTGCATTTTTAAAATAAAATTTTTAAAAATAAAACGAAGGAAAAACCGACGACATTAGATTGTATTTTCTAAAATAAAATAAGAGAAATGAAAAACCGACGACATTAGATATTATTTTCTAGAATAAAATAAAACGAAGGAAAAAACATTAGACTGTATTTTCTAAAATAAAAGAAAACGAAGGAAACCCCTACGAAATTCATGATTGTTTCTTTTAGATTCAATTAAATGAATTATGGTGAAGGAAAAACTTTTGTTTTCTACATACAGTTGAGATTGTCAGTCAATTATTTTTTCTTCTACTAAATTGAAAAGAATGTGTTTTGAATACCTCCAATGGATCTTGGTTAATTTTTCCAGTTAGGACATATTCAAACTTGTACTCTTGTAGTAAGGTACTTTGCAAATCCATCATTGATCGTAGTGTTACTCGTAGTTCTTCACTCGTTGAAGAAGTTGAAAAGTCATCCGGCTATAACGTAAGCAATATTGAACATTTTAATAGGGAGGAAAATTAATTCTTAAATTTTTCTATTTTATAATATATGTATAAATGTTGTATATTTGACATATTTTATGCACACTTACTCCAATGACTGTACTTTCGTCGGTTTCGTTAGAATCTTTGGAGTTCTTCCACTTGATGACTCTTTTCTCCCATTCATCAAGCCAAGAAAGCGTTTCTTTTAAGGCCTATAAATATTATACAATTTTTATCAAAAACTTCTGTAAAGTTAAAAATGATTTTATTTAAAAATGTGTGATGTTCTTACAATTAAGTCTGCACTCTGATATTTAAGTGCTGTTTCTGGAGACAAGCGATTCATCGCATCAAACATCCTATTAATTATCAAACAGAAATCCGCTGTCGATTTGCAACCTTTCAGTTTTTCCTCGAAGTCTTTATAATTCAGGTAGTGCAGCAAACCGGTTGCAGTATCAAAACTAAAAATCTAACATCATTTTAAGTTATTTTAAATGTGTCCATTAACACTTATAATTTCACTAGAAAATTAAATTGTACCTGCAGTGCTAGGAAAACTCTCATTTTTAATAAATTATTTGGATTAATGTGATCGTACGTGAGATTGGGACATAATCTCCCATTGGGGTTACTTCGATCTATTTCGAACAAATCAGAAAAGTAACTCCACTTAATAGGATCCTCATCCGGGTGAACCTGAAAAAATAGCAAAAATCAAATTTTAGAATTAAACCAATATATCCTGAAAATCAGAGATTATTAGACGTTATTAACATACGCACCTTCAATTCTTGTTTTTCGTATAAGCGATTTCTGATGCATTTAATCAAATGAGGTGGATCAAAAAAAACGTAAACTTCTCGTTCAGGTACGGTGGGATGAGGAAACGAACTTTTTAATTGCCCGAGCTTTCCACTGACTCCTAATTCTGACCAGAACTTTCTGTTAGTGGTAGCTCCATCGCTTAGCACGCCATGGATTTTTGCTCCAGCTTTTTCAAATAGGACTATAGCCTGGATAATTAATTTGGCCAACATTATTGCAACAGTTGGTCCTTTTGAAGTGAAAACTGCAATTGGTTGGGTGTAATCATCCATTAGAGGTTAAAGCAGGATAACTGATCCATAATCGGCCTGTTCACTGATGTCAGCAGCTGCAGCGTCACCATAGTCTGTCAGTCCACTTAATTCCATTTTGTTTGTATTTAAGGTAACATTTTTTCGAGTCTTTATTTCATCCACAGAAATTATAAAATGTCGTTTCATCTCTGGCATGGATTTTAGTTTTTCTTCGAGTAAATCGAACATCGGCTGATGAAATCCGCATGGTGTATCTATTAGAGAAAGGTTCCTGAATTGAATAAAAAACACATGTATTTAAAATGTTGTTCCTTCCAGTAATAACAATAGCAGTGAATAAGAAATTACTTACATATTTAGTTATAATTTTATTACCTTTTAATTGTACTCGTACAAGGCAGTGGCAAGACATTCGTTTCCCTCAAAAGACGGTATGATGCAGGTGATTTCATGTGAAAGATAAGACACAAGACGATCCACTCATCAGAGTATCGATGTCCTTTTCTGCTTTTATGCCGTGATGCCTCCAAAATTTTCGTGATAACTAGTTTTTCATTTGGACAAATATTTTTCGTAGCAAGTTCTGCCTCTAAAGAGACCGTGTTCACAGAAGCCATTTTTTTCCTCGCATCAATCATCTGCTTTCTTCAAAACTTTCTTGCCCTTTCATTGTAGTCCATTCTCTTTGTAACTTTTTTCAATTTTTCTCTCATGAGGTGAAGTTTCATTTTATCGGGACATGATGTAAATTTTAATCGCTGAAAATCTTTTTGTTTTTGCAGTCTCACAGTCTTAGTTACGAATGTTGCTTTCGCTTTCTTGCAAGGGAAGCAATATTTCTGGTGCTGAAGACTATCCAATTCTAAAAGCAAGGTGCAATTCTGATGGCGTAAGTGTCCTGAGGTATCACGAACAATAACAGAGCTTTCAGAATTTCTCACAGAGTTCGGAGTCGCACATCCTTCACAAACTTTACGTTTGTGAAAAGTTTGAATTATCCTTTCGATTTCTTCTGGACATGATGCGAACTCACTTGTGAATCCCAGCTTCTCTATTTTTACTGAGACACCTAAGACAAAGGCATGAACAGTCATGTCTTTGTGCAAGACAATCTTTTTTGAAGACACCGTATTAAAACTGCCACCCTTGATTAGTCCTGTCCACTGAGCAAACATGATAGCTTGGAAATTCCCGTCGCTAACGTCTGTTCGGGACCATGCAGTAGGAACATTGAATGCTTCCTTATTTGAAAATAATGATTCAAATAAGGCAATTCTATCCAGTTCCTTTTGGTTACTGTCTTTAGCCGTTTGATCGTCAGAAACCTCAATAGAGGGAGGAACAGGAGGCGCATCAGAGACTGCAGGACCTGTAGGATTATTATTACTAATCTCATGAGAGAGAAGAACAGGAGACACTTCAGGAAGCAACACGGAAGAAAATTGACAAGACTGAGAAGACCCAGAGACACCAGAGGGAAGATCAGAAGACATTCCAGTTGAAGACGCATCAGGAAGAGACACATCCATGCCTGATGGAGGCAGTACATCATCAGGAGTATGGTCTAGGAGTTTGCTTCTTTTTTGCCTCTTTACGGTCGGTTCCGGTTGCCTTTTTTTAGGTGATTTGCGCCTCTTCGAATTTTTAGAGAGGTATGCTGGGCAGATAGGAAACTGAGTTGGTATCGCGCCTTTTTTCAGCCGTGGTATCAAATAGTTTTCCTGCAATGAGTAGAAATAAAAAATATCGCATTCAAAATAAATTTAGTTTTATACTATTTATTCAAAATTAGATTTTACCCCTTAGCTTGACAATACGCTTTTTTATGCTTCTTAAATAGAATTTTACAGTTGAAAATTAAAAAATAATTGTTTGACAGAAAATATTCTACTGCAAAATTCGCAACCGAGTCTAAGGGTTATTTAGAAAGAATTTTGGAATTGTAGAATCATATTAAATACGTAAAAAGTACTAACATATAGACCTTCCGGCTATCCCCTAGGAAAAAGTAGTATACCAAAATCATTATAGGCCTATAATTATTTTCCTATAATGAATTTCATGTAATTTTTTCACGATTATAGGACTAATTATAAGAATAATTATTCGATTAATTATAGGAAAATAATTATGGAAATTAGTAATATTAAAATAGTGAAATAATAAGTAATTGCAAA
>CAKNYM010051345.1:205961-242547 GCA_932195095.1 Andricus curvator | reverse complement strand
ATTCCTGTAATCGCGCAAAAAATTATAGGAAATTAATTATAGGAGAATCATTATAGGCCAGTGGCGGATTTAAGGAAAAAGGCCCAGTGGGCAACATTTCTTCAGGCCCCCCCCCCCTAGAAAATTATGTTGTGTCAGGTGTTCCATGGAATTTCAACTTTCGAAAGTGATGGTCAGTTGACTGTCAACTGAATTTAGATGCGCGGGGGCACTCGGGGGCCCCTTTAGAACGTTTTTGATAAGTCAGAAATATTCGACAAACTTTGACAAAATCGTGGACGTTTTAAATAACTGATTGAAAGCCTTTCGTCGGGGGGGGGGGGGGCAGTGGGCAAGCGCGCTTTTGCCCACCTGTTAAATCCGCCACTGTTATAGGCCTATAATGATTTTCTGCGACAATAAAGATCAGAAAACCAGATATAAAAATTTTATTTTTCTTCCTTTTTAATTGTTTACTTATTTTTTAAACCAAAAAAATATCCCGAACGAAAAGGAATTTAAGTGAAGAATAAATATAATCATCAGATGAGGAATTAACAGCCACAGCGGCGGGAACGACAGATATTTTTAGGTTAAAATTCGGACATTGCAATTAAAGCAATTAAAATCGAAAATTGTACATCTTCATTAATTTTTTTTAATTTTATTTGAACGAAGTATTATAATATATTAATTATTATTTATACATGCCGATGCTATAACATTTCCAACAGGATCCTTCACTTCCCTTTTCCAGACAATGTCATCGGGAAGAAAATGTTTCTCGCAAACAAACTGGCCAGCTGTTACTAAAAAACCTTCCCTCTTTATTGCTCTCTGATATTCAGCAACTAAATTTTGAGGCACTTTAAAAAAATGATTTTTTTCGCCGTTCTGACGACTCGAATGGTAGCCGGATTGACAGTTTGGAGCGATGCACTTTACCATCTTTTTTTCTTTTTTTTCACACACTAAATTATGACATTCTTACTCGAATCCACTGCTTTAAATTTTTGCACTTTTGGAAACATTTTCGGCTTACATTGTATAAAATATTATATAAATATTATTGTTTTGAACAAAAATTCCCGTTTAGCTGCATGTTAAAGCGGGGCCACGTGCGAGAAGCGCCGCCATGCGGCAAAATTTCGCACATAGGCAATCATAGCCATAGCAATAAGAACGAAAATTTTCTACCTGAAATACAGAGAGTCGGATAGGGCTGATCCGAGCCCACGTGAATTACGGCCGCCATCTTTGATATGTATTATACATATAGTTTTCTACAATTTTCTACGTCTATTACGTCGTTTACGTATATTATGTCGTTTACGTATATTACGTCATTTATGTATTAGATCATTAGATGTAGAAAACCTCGAGTGACGCGTCACTGCACAACCCTGTCGGCACTGTATAGCCATTCGGCTCCAGGCTCATCCAGGCTTCGATGTTTTTGATTGAATTATATTGCTATCCATGATATTGAGATCTCTGAATATTGTATAGGGAATGTGGCCTGTGGAACGCGAAAAACAGTCACAAATGACCGGATTTTGGAAAATGTTCTCGTGCCTTCGAACTTTTCCTTTCGCTGAGTGAAATCAACTATGTGAGAGAAAGACAAGAGTGAAAAATCGTGGAGTTGTGAAGTTCGAAATTTGATACGTATTGCAATTTTAATCAGTTGTTTGAATCTGAGTTTTTTGAAGGCACTCTACAAAATTTTACCTGTTGGGCGTTAGGCTAATCCTGGAGAGAAGGAAGTCTAACCGAAATTATCCAAAAATACTATGGACGACGAGTTGGAGGATAGAATTCTATATCAGGTAAACGCGCGTTTTTGATTTTGTTTCTTGTTTTGATCAGCCTTATGACAGTTAATGAAAGGGAGGGAATGGCAAATGACAGTCGACCAATAGCGCATCTTTTGGCTATTTTTAGATCAAGTGTATACCTGTTTCGTCTATTTTTATTAGGGTTTGTTTTTATGGGCCATGTTTTTTATTCCTTGCGTATGTAGTTCAGTGATCAAGAGATAATTTATCAGATACGTGAGGTTTTAAGTGCGAACATAACCTAAAAACGGATACTTATCGTCGCTTATGTTCATTTTAGTATCATTAAAAAAGAAACGTTCTATACCTGTCACTATATTCTGTGTATGGTAGTAAAGATTTCCTAATTTAATAAAAGGGTATTTTTGGTTATCTTTGTATTGGCCTTTAGCAGATAACCAAAAAAATCTTTTTATATTATTTAACACATCTGGCCAACACTCTGACATCACTTTATATTATCCAATTTACTTTTTGTCATTTATGTAATGACTTTTGAAGAGAAATTATGTTGAAATTAAAATAAGAAATAATTAAGGTCGACACCTAATGGGCATAATTCGGCACGTTAGGGGCCGTTGAAGTATTACGTAACGCAATTTCCAGCTAATTTTTATCCTTGAACCTATATAATTCAGCTTATACTATATACCGTTACGTATATATGGGTCATTTTTATATAATCTAAGTTTTTACGCCTAGACTGTTTATTGCAGATTATATTTGAAAAAAATATATATGTATATAATCGGATATATATATATATATATATATATATATATATCGGAAATTTGAGATCTGAAGGCAAAAAATAAGTATTTGTTTCATTAAAAAAAAAAGTGTTCCTTGAGGAAAGTTTAGACAGTTCTCCATCTATAAACCAAATTAGGTTTATACAAAATTTGTGCGAATTGAACAAAAAAATCATTTTTAGAGTCCCTTGCGATTTGTCACAAAAAATAAGGAAATTCGCTTAAGGTTAGGGTTAGCAAACACACCTCTTTGCTTAAGCGTTTAGTTCCTATAAAAATCACTTGGTGTGGACGGAAATAAATTTTCCTACAGGGGGTAATTTCTCCTCAATAAAAGACCATTTTTCTTCCATAAAACGAAGTAGATCAGCATTTAGTATAGGGCTAGGAATTCATGGCGGGTAGTTGTATATTTACTCGGGGACCCGGGTAATAGCCAAAAACTTGGGTACCCGGATAATCGGGTAATACTCGGGTAACCGGGTACTCGACGAATTTTTCTGAATTTTAAAGATTTCTCATTCGACATTAAGTTTCAAATGCAAAGAAAACAAAAAATTTACGCGCGTTAGTTTCATAACCCTTACCTGATGATTCAAAGAAAGACATTTTTGGCCATGTTACCTTTTGTTTCACTATATTCTTAATGTGTACCCGAAACTTAAATACCCGGGTATTCACCGACTATCCGGGTCCCCCATTTTAAGTGATTACCCGGGTACCCGCCCGAGTATTCGGTTTATCGTGTATTGGCAAAGTCAGAGCTCTAATTTAGTACCATTGCGTCCGCTAAATGTCGGTCACGATGTCACGATTATAGGGATATCGGAAATAAACAGTTGCTAGGATAAACTTGTCCAAATATTATGTTTACATATTACGTTTTGAGGTTATTCTTGCTATTGAATTGAGCGGTTGGATGCAATAACAGTCTAATTGTATTTTCAGAAGTCACTTGTTTTGCACATAACTTCATGAAGAACAAATAACAACAATGAAATAGTATATGACAATCATAATACATTTTTCATTACATCAAAATATAGTAATAAAATTTTGCACTGATCGTTTCTACATTCTCATCATAGTGAAACAGTAAACTGACTATTGCGGATTTTTTTAATCTCGACGTTTCGAGGCTGCTTGAATCCAACAAAAACAGGTTTCACGATGGTGTCTTTATGCCGTCGTTGTTGTCTGTATACCGGATAGTTTTTCCATTTTGCGTTCAAACTGTGCAAGATACGAAAAAAATGAATGCACAATAAATATTGCCCAAAAAAATCTACAAATTTGTTATTAATCATTTTTTGATAGAACGCGTAGTTTTTGTTTTAATCGTAAAAAATAGCATTAAAAATTTTTTAAATAATTTTTTGAAAAAATGATACGAGATACGAAAAAAGTGAATAGACTAAAGTTGTTCACCCAAAAAAGATCTGCAACTTTTTTATTAATCATTTTTTGGTCGAACGCGTATTTTTGGTTTAAATCGTAAAAAATAACATTAAACAAAATTTTAATAAATTTTTGGAAAAACGACCCAAGTTACAAAAAAAAATTAATAGACAAAAGTTGTTTATCCAAAAAAGGTCCACAAATTTGTTCTCAAACATTTTTTGACAGGATGCATAGTTTTTGTTTTAATCGTAAAAAATAATATTAAAAATAAAACCATTAAATTTTTGGAAAAACGACACAAGATACGTATAGGGTCCTATAGCTGGATAAATTCCTGACATTTCAAGCCTAGTAAAACCCCTATTTGGTTAAAAAACGAGTCACCGGGGCATTTTTGAAGTTGGAATTTCGAAAAACCGCTTTTCGAGAAAAACGTATCTAAAGTTGGCGAGTGCCATAAGCGAACGTGTTACATTCTCTCAAGTCACGGATTTTTTCAACTTTAATCGGCAAGCGATTACAATATGCAAGTGGTAAGACAGTACAGAGATTTTGCGCTTTGTTATCCCTTTCTTCGTAACTGAGACTGAACGATACATCTGCCAGATTTCCGTGACATTGTGCGATTATCTGGCATATATACTGTTAGGATCATCCTCTCAACTGTATCCACGTAGTTTTTGTAACTTTTAATTTTGAAATTTCTTTCATACTGTTCACAAGTACGCTGACGTCCACAAAATCCTTTTGTTCCATTACAGTTACTTCAAAAGGATTTGAAGAGCGAGCGTTAGCGATGATTTTTATTAGTTGTAATGGAAATTAAGCAGTTTTCATTCTTAGCATTCACTCAATAAAATTAAAGTCACGGTCACAAGGTAAAAACGAATGACCTGACACCAAACATTTTTGCTCAATTGATGTGAACTCACGTTCATGGATTAAATACAATTACAAGGATAGGGTGGTCCAGTTATTATTTTGGCCAATACATCTTTCAGACCATATAATCAACTTTGTTTCTCGGTTTTAACTTAAGTACTTGAAAGTTTTGCTTGAAATACTGTAAAATACCAGATGATATATCAGTAGAGCCTCTTTTCGCAATCCCTTCGTGCTACAAAAACGTTTGCGCGTGCTTTGTAGCAGGATTATGAACCGCAAAGTTGTAACACGAGAACTGCCTTTGATAAAAAATATTTGAGTGTGTTGACATAGGTAGGAACATTACTAGCAAAGCTATACATAAAATCACCGTGTTTGGATTCGGTTTACTATATTCTTCTTCTTTCTTTAGTGATCCATATCCTTTCTCTGCTTTTAAATGATGAGCTTCATTTGTCGATTACATCTCTTCCTTTTTGATTTCGCTTTTCGCTGCTAATAACTTTTACATAAACTGTCACAGTTCTTGCATGTATCGGGTCTAGGCTGACCAATCTTTAAATTGAAATCACTGCGAAAAACGTATCTATAAAGCTAAAAACGAAAATCGGTTTTCGATACTTTTTCTGGAAATATATTAAACACACCAGCTTTATTTTTCGTTGAACGTTCTGAATACGCTGGTGAGAAACAGCATAAATATCACAAAGAGTTTTCTGACATATTTGATGAATTTTGCCGTTTCACAAATGGACTGGATAGCTATAGCTGAATCTAAAGGTTCGACGAGATGGTGTTTCTTTATTCTCAGATTTTGTCGTCTTTTTTCTCTTTAGAACTACACTCGTACAAGGTGACAGAATAACAGACTGCGTCTTATAATCAGTTTAATAAAATTGTCAAAATAATTCCGCTTGTACTTCTTTATTTAGTAAAGCACATTTTCACAGTTTCAGATTTGGAAAATTATTACTATTTCAATTTTTTCCCAGTTTGAAAAGGAATTTCAGATTTTATAAACTTTTCAAATAATTTTTTTTCATTAAAAAGAAACAATTTTTGATACATTCACAGGCATGTATTTATATGACATTAATGTCTTCGTTATGATCCATGAGAATCTCTAGGAGTAGAATGCAATCGATTTCTTCAGGCAATATTTGCGGTAGGAAAATTTGAGGGACACACAATTAACTTCACTGTTGGCGGATCACGAGCTGGATTGAGAACATCTCGCTGAGATTTTCGAGTGGACGAAGTTTTTTTTCTTCCACTCGTCTTAACCCGCTTTGCCTAAGGAAGATTTCTTCTTTGAAGATTCTCGGGTTAGAGTTACCCATAAATCTTGCAATCCAGAAGGTCTCCGGTTCTTTGGTGATGTGCGTGTAGTTCCTTCACGTTTCGGATTCAATTTTGTAGTTTGGTTGTCAGGTCAAGGTCAACCGTTGTTGAAGGTTCCTTAGGTTTCCTAGATATAATTGTTCTTGGAGGTGGTTTGGGATTTGCATATCGGGAGAAAACCAATCGAGATGGGGAAGGATAGAGGCTCAAAGATCTAGGTAGACCTCATCAGAGGATTGACGATGTTCCAGAGTCCAAAGTAGTTTAGGAGAATGTTGTTCTGCAAAACTTAAAACATCGTCTGAAGGTCGTTTCTTCCATGGATTGCCATTGTATCCCCGTCGTGCAGGATCGTGTTCCAGGACGGTGGTGGAATTCTCTAGTTTCAATTTAGAGGAATTAGGTGTCATACTCTGCTATTGTTTCTGGGGCGTAACAACTAAGTGAAAAATCGAAGAGGTTGAAGGTTCCACTGGAAAGGTTTGAGTTTCGATGATAGGTTTGACCAGTCGATGCAGGTTCTCAGTAGACTGGCTTGTAGTCCCCAAACAAACACGGTGAATTTTGTCCGAGCGGTTTCGCTGCTTCTTACGTCCTGAAGGAATTTCTATGCGTCATAACCGTAATATTTTTATTCTACATAATTACCTTCGGCGTTGTTGAATAAATTAAGCTTCCAAACAAAATAATTTTGCTGAGCGCCAGATCTATTAAGATCAGTTAAATCTAAATATTTAATTTTCGTAGCAAATTAAATAAAAATTGTAATAAAAAATAATTAGCAACGGTGGAATAATGATTAGACTAAGCTCAGTCTTGATAAAATAATAAATGGTAAAGGGGGTGTTTCGAAGCTATAGGTTATCTAAATTTAAAATATTGAAATGAACATTCACCAAAAGATTCAATGTAATTTCTGAATTTATTAATTTAATAAACAGAATATATTATCCAATAGTACACGAGGATCAATAGTTTATTAAAAAGGTTCGGGGGAGTGGTTAAAATAATGATGTGAGAATAAAATAAATGAAAACTCAATAATTAATTCAATTGACAATTTTAAAAAATGAAATGAAAGGGAAATGGCTTAATGGTATACTATGGAGGAGTCAAAAAAATGGTTGGGGTAATGTAATGTACAATACTGAACGAGGGAATTCAGAAAGGGAATAAATAATTGGAATGGTCCAAATAATTCTCGGGGTAAACAATTCAAAATGAAATGGGAAAGACACATAAAATATCACATTAGATCAGTAAGTCAATAATAATAATCCAATAAAGGAAAAGTCCAATGATTGCACCCAAAATAGAATAATTAGTTAAAGAATTAATCTAAACAAAATGACAGAATCAAACGAAAAGAAAGTGCTGCAGTTCAAGGGAACTTATCCTCCAATGAATTTACCGAATAATCCTCTCATCAAATCAGACAAGATGAATTTAAACATAGGATACAACGGGGCAGGAATGACAGGAATATCCCAAACGAAACAAAAAGACTTGATTTTAGCACAACTTCCTTCCTCGAAGATTGCTGACAAAAGAGACAGGATCTCCAAATTTTATCCGCTTTATAAGATTTCCCAAACGAGTTCGTTTAATTTTTGTTTTTCTATTTTCTGTTTCAAACTTAGTGATTTTGCTACTAACTTCCGTTTGGTCAAAAATTCAAATAGTTTTCGGGATTCAGTAGGGCCGTAACTGAAAAGGGCTCCATTGCTACCGAAGGAAATAAACTTTGGAAGTGGCAACTCGCAGTTGATCCAATTCGATCCAAAAGATGGTAAATTAGTGTGATTCCCTCCGAATAAATGTATACTACAAGCTGGCTATCAAAATGAAACAATTAAGTCATTTAAAGCAAGTTAGACAAATTATTTTGACATACAAGAACGTATAGATGACTTTTCGGACCACGGCTAAACGAATTTCTTCTAGCTTGATAAGAGTACACAATAAAGTCTTCTAAGGAGATGACAAAATCAATTCCCAAAAATTGAGAAATAGGTGACGAAAGACAGAAAAGCAGCAATAGTATGAAGTTGACAGCAAAGGGTGGTGTTAAAGTTTGAATTTATCAGGAATATCTTGGATTTCGAAAAGTCTTTTAATTGGACGTTCACAAATTTCTTAAATTTCTAACGTCTCAGGATTACAGGAACATTTACATAAGTAAATAACAAGTACTACCAGAATCAGTACTTAAATATAGAGGTTGTAAAAGACATATAAACACAATCCAGGAAAACCTTGCAGTCTTTGGGTTACTGACAAATTGAATACAATAAATTTCTCGAATTGGCATGCATTTTGTGAGTTGTAAAATCATTAAAATTTACAACGTCACAGTGTATCCCAGGGGAAGGGTTGCGTTGAGCTTCAAAAGCTTTTTGACAAAATTCCGTCAAGCGTTTCTTTTTCATTTTCTCGTTTCCATCTACATATGACGTTGATCTTATTTCGTAGATATTTTTTTAAGGAACTCGGTTTCTACGAGAGGAACCACTGACAGCGTTGTTGACATTTTGAATACAACATGGATCCCTTTTTGACGATAGTCATTCTTTTAAATCGATTATACAAGTATTTAAAGAATAATATTTATAATAGGGTAGGCTTGGGTGGAATGGGACAGGCTATTTTTTTCATTAAAGTACTCGCCATCTGTTGTGAAATAATACAATGTAAATTGTTATTTAAATACTGTGAACCTTTATGTTTTAATTTCATACAGAATTAAATATGGTAAAACAATTAATTACGAATAAAAAATACAAATTGAAAAGTAGTAATTTTGTCCCGTGTCGCTTCGGGCCTGGGGCCGAACCGAACACATATGGGGGTGAGACGGGACACTTTAATTATTTATTATTTTTCAATAAAAAAAGTAATTTTTCAGTTAATTTTGTGTTGAGTAATATTATTCATAATTTTATTATATATAAATCGTTATCAACTTTAAGATTTTTTGAAAATGAGATAAGATTCAGCTTATTCTATGACGAAGCAATACCAATTAGTTTTTCAGCAAGAATTTAATGTAAATATTTATTTGCATTACAAATATGTAGGAAATATGATAGTGACAATATTTCTAAATATGATTTTACTTACCTTGAAGGTATATTTAGCTATATTTTCTATTTATTTAGTATAGAATTTATTTAGGTTAGAAACGTCTCCTCAAATATCTTTTGATATACTGCTCCATTTATATCAGAGATATTTCATGTTTAACAGTTTTCTGAATTTCAAACACTTGAAAAAAACATTTCCCTACACAAAGATATTAAAATTATGAAAATGTTAATATTTTCAAATAAATTTTTGCTAACACGTGCACAATCAATATTCAGAAAGATAAAAACTTTTATGGCTGAAAAAATAAGTGACAAATTAGTATACATTTTTAAAAATTTCTATTCTCTATATTGCAATAGAAATTAAAGCTTCATAAATGTGTATACTAAAAATATTGGGTTGATCTATTATAAAGACGAAGATGGTGCATGTACTATATATTAGTGTTCATTGTAATTTTGTAGAAAGCATTGCACACTATTAAAACGATAAAGACTTTGTGGCCAACTGAATAAAAATTCGAAAAATAGCATTTCCAACACATCTCACGAAATAACTTAATATAAAATACGTACGATCGTACAAAGTTACTCTGACATTTTGTAATATGTAGAACTTGATCTTTCAATTTCGAATCTTTCAACATTTGTCTGCTTTATTGGCAGCCTATTTAAATATTATTTATACAATTAAGTAAGGTACAATCCACGTTGTTGCGTCTGTTGGCTCCGAAAAAAGGTTATTATAGCCAGAGAAACAGTGTCCCGTCTCGCCCCAGTACGTGCCCCGCCCGTTCTGGCCTAAATTGTACTTTTCATTTATATCTAAATATTAAACATTTGTCTCCAAAAAATGCATAAAACTCATTTATTAAAATAAAATTCAATAATTAATCTTCGCAACAAGTGTTATAAAACACATATATTCTGAAATTTTCAGTAATTAATTTCCATTTAAAATTATCCTAAAGTAACAAAATCTAGCTCCTTAACAACGTTACTGTCTTCTTGTACTATTTCATATTTTTCATTTTTTTTCTTCCTTGAGAACTGGTGAATCAGTTCTACTACCTATTCCTAAAAAGAACAGTTCTGAAAATCATACATCTGGAGAGAACACCGGGTGTCCCGTCCTGCCCCGGTCTCCTCAATATTGATTGCAGAATTCGATAGAGGAGATTTTATACATCCTGTTTGTTCAGTTATATTTATTTTGACCAAAAGCACTACTTAGCACTATTAGCCAAGCGAGTCAAAATTTAAAAATGAAAAATGGCAGCGAATTTTAAAAAATGGCAACGGATTTGCCTAAAAATGGTTGTTTGGGGGTTTTTGGGGTCGCTGATTACAAATCTGAAGTCAACATTTTAAAATTCAGAATGGTGGTGAAAATAAAGAAAATGCGACGCACTTGGCTCAAAATTCTATTTGGGGAGTTTTTCAGTCGCTGATTATTAATCTGAAGTTAATATATAAAAATTAGAAATGGCAGACCCAATATGGCAGTGAAAATAAAAAAATTCGACGAATTCGGCTAAAAATGGTTACTCTGGGGTTTTGGGGGTCGCTGATTACGAATCCGAGATCTACATTTAGAATGTCGGTATTAAATTTATAAAGAAATAAATTCATCATCACATTAAAATGCCTGCTCTTTGGCTACAGTAATGTTATTGCGTATCGTACACTACAGCGAGTCCTCTCGCTACACTATAATCATGGTGCTGCATTATAGTGCTGTAGTGTTCGAAACACAATTACATTACCATCGCCACATTGCAGACACTTTAATAAGATGATAGATTTATCTCTTTACAAATATAATACTGAAATTATAAATTTAGAATAGCCCCGAGTAACCAGTTTTAGCCAAATCCGTCGAATTAATTTAAGTAATAAGAAAATTATCTTAACAGAAAAACCGCTAGATATTATTTGACCCCACTGTCATTATCGTACTTCCGAAATGATTCTCTAACATCCTTTGTAGCAAATCAGTCCTACGTCTTTCCTAAAAATCCTTAATCCGTAAAAATCCGTAAAAACTTTAGTTTTGTGAAAATGACCCATGAAGTTACTTTTTGTGAAATACTGTGTACCACATTTGAATTTAATAAATAATCAATTTTAACATATATTTTCAGACGTACATATCGCACATGAAGCTGGTGTCAAAAATCGCAGTCGGAATTCCGACGGGATTGAATGCAGGTATAAATGCCCCATTAGGGTATTGCTGGCGACTGATGAGGGCTTATGCTCTAAAACCGGAGGTTCTTCTCTGTGGTATTTTAATTTGCGTAATGCTCTTCTACCTCCAAGCTGTTGATGTCTGGAGCCGAGTATTATTTGACAAGATCCAGTACACATTAGGTCGAACCACATCTAAGGTAGCAATAAAATAAATTATTTACAATAGAAAGTACATTGGGAATCCCATTTAGGTCGTTCCGAGAATTGCAGCCGCGGCGGTTACGGACTGAGAATGGAGCTCCTGGGGTAGAGACGGGGTTGCTCAACTATGTGTAAACACCAGTAGCGTAGGGGTAAAGGATCAGAGCGCGGGTACTCATACGCGTATATTGCGTAATATTAGAAAATGGTTCACACGCCACTGACTGTTTACGTTCTGAGCGAGCGAAATTTTGCGTTCGCTTTAAGTCAAGGCCATTTAGGAGCATTCCCGAAACCGGACTTGAATTGGATTCCCAGTGAATGACTATTAGGTATTTTCACTTCAACCACCAGCTAACTTCACTTCGTTGAGTGCTGAGGGGAAGACAATGGACCAAATGCATGGGATTCGGTCCATTTTTTGCCTATTTTACTAATATCTTCGTAAAAACTGATTTTTTATATATAAGTGTATTTGAAAAATAGTTTTCATTTTTTAAGAACTATTTAATGAAATCATAAAATGATAATAACTATTATTCATTACGAAGATATTACGAAAATAAAGTTATGTCCCATGCATTAGGTCCACTGTTTTCCCCTCAGCAATCAACGAAGTGAAGTTAGCTGGTGGTTGAAGTGAAAATACCTAATTACATAATATGAACAACACGATGCGATACTGTTTTATGCATTTCTTTAAAGTGCAAAAAATGTGTTTTTTGTATATTTTTTCATTTCATTTATTTAAAAATTGGCGTGATGGAGAATTTTAATTTCCGGATTCTTAATCAATCGAGAAAAAAAACATAAAAAATATATGATTTTGCACAAAAAAGACGAAAGATGTCGGACAGTGTAATCTGGAAAGCTTTTGTTGCTAACTGATTTTAAACCTCTTTTATAGGTTTCAAAATTGCAGTTCTTAGTTAATAATAATATAAGCAATGGCGAAAAATTAAGCTGGGAATTAAAAGAAGGCTATGTCGCTGCCTATGCGGTACAAGGTCACCGTTCACATATGGAAGATCGTTTCGTTATAAACGAAGATATAAATAATACTGGAGTCTCTATATTTGCCGTATTTGATGGACACGGCGGAGAGGTGAGTCAAGGTTTCAGATAATTGTTCAATAATTCAAATTGAAGCCAGCCTGAACTGCGGCCAGCCCCATTTGTCTCCTTCAAACGAAATCCGAAAATTTGTAAATTAAATGTAATATACTCAATTTTGAGGTCTTCTTCCTCCAATCCTTAATCCATGCATGACAGTCGGAGCCCAATATTTTGACAATGGTTTTCAGGATGACATTCACCTAGAGTATTTTTAGATCGTATACCATGATCCTGCAATTTTTTTTTCTGGGACGGAATTTATATCAGTTGCCAATTTTAATGTGTTATAATCGATATTCGAAAATGGCCACTGAGCTAAAAAAAACGACAACTCACTAATAAAACGACCACAATGCGTTCTGAGATTATATTTTTACCCCAACGCTTCTGGAATTAGCTTTTTTTTTACCACAAAGCACGTCATGATTGTGCATGCTCATACGCCGGGAAAGTGCACTTTACCGACCAAGGACGGTAAAACACCTCCTCACCAACAGAGACTTCCTTAGATTTTCATAAAAAGTCTTAGTGAATGAAAGCATACGCATTTTATTTATAACTCTGGAATCTTCATAATGATAATTTCAGGATATGTTAAGATATTAATTATAATGAATACATAAAACGCAAAACTAGCGGAATATGAATTAAGAAAGTCGAATGTATGTATACCATTAAGCCATTTCCTTTCGGGGTAGGCGTGACACTACCCGATTCGGGTAGTGTTTCTAGGTTGATAACTTGTAGTAAATAACTATAAGTGTGTTGTCCTTAAATTACTTTACTTATGATAAAAAGGCAGAATATTGTTTTTATCAATTTTGTTTTTAGTTTGCAGCTAATTATGCAAGAGATAACTTGATTCCAAACATAAGTAGGAAAGTCGTTGAACTAAAAGATATAATTGCCGGAAGATTGCCTTGCTCAGTTCGTCGTAATGAAGTGGCCAACGAAAAAGAAGAGAAAGAGGAAAACCCGGAGCCGATTCCTCTCGAACGAAAAAAATCTTTTCGGAAAACTGTAAGCACTTCGCTAACTGATGATTGTATGAAAAATGCGGTTGGAGTCACAGATCCAGAGTTACTCAATAAACTGGACAGTCTTTCGAGACCAATAACAAAAGAGGTTAATATTTTGCATTCGAATTTATACCTGAAATATAAAGTATTTTATACACTTCCGTAATAAATTATAAGAACAGCTAGTGCAAGCAATATTAAAATTCACATTTATAACATGCAATTTTTGAAATCCTAATCTTAATTAAAGGAAATACATTTTTTTTAATCTGCGCGGGATCCCGAGAGATACATCCTGTAACCCTTTAGAAGTTTGCATGGGCTTAAACAATTTTTTTCCAGAAATTTAATGCTGTTCGTTTCTAAAAAAAACTTCCAAATTCGTAAAGAAATACACTTTACAGGATGTCAAATACTTTGAACGGTAAATATCAAATCAGTCTTATTGTGCGACAGCGGTGATTGCAGACGGACATTCGACATTGATGCGCTTGAACATTTCTAGTCATATCTCGGGAACCCGTCAAGGTTTTTCAAGTTTTATTGCCTTAAATTCAAGAAAAGATTTCAAACATTGCGTTGTATAAATTTCAGATTTTTGCTACAAGTTTCCTAGGTTATAGCACGAGTTGAAATGATGGTACAAAATTCTAGAAATTCTTGACTTTTTCTTTAAAACGTCTCACGTGGTATATGCTCTTTAAATAGTAAAAAAATCTCTCTACTAAGTGTCGTTGGACACGAAATTTCATCAAATTTCTAACGGTTATTTAAAAAAATGTGTTAAGCTTTTTTTGACCGATTTATCGTGTTTTAAAGTCAGCAGTGATTTTTAGTACCGCTCGCGCTAGCCGTTCACATAGTTTCCGACAGTAGGGTAATCTGTCGTAATTTTAACTGAAACTGTAATCTTTTAGCATTTTTTATTTCTTGCAGGTAAGACCGTCTAGACATGATGAAAATCCGCCGCCGAAGATTGACGTAATTAGTTATATTGAAGGTAACAAAATAAATTACGGTCGGCTCTTGACGGATGAAGTTCTCGCGGTCGATAGACTTTTGGTTGAAGCTGCGAAGAAAAATATGGACGTAGCTGGTAAATGATTTCTATTTTGCTTTAGCCCTACAGTAATTTTTTATCATATTTTTAATATTATTTTTATTTTTATTTTAGGTACGACTGCTTTAATAGCACTTATCGAAGGAGATAAATTAATAGTAGCTAATGTTGGGGATTCAAGAGGAGTTATGTGTGACGCAAAGGGAAATGCAATTCCACTTTCCTTTGATCACAAGCCGCAACAGGTATTTCATTACAGTCTTATAGGTTTTTTTACATATGAATTTTAAAACCAGTATTTCAATTTTTATATTTAACAAATGAATATGTTACTGCCAGAGTCATTAAATATAGGGGGAATTATTTCTCGATTTTACGAGGAAAAAAGTTCTCTGAACGGATTTCAGGCCACGTGAGGACAACTTCAAAAAATGTTTTCGCTTTTTTTTTAAACCATCTTACGTTTACGCAAAATACGATATTCAGTTGCAAATTTAGGAAACTAAATAAAAAGCACTAAGGAAAGTTTGTCCAAAATTTTTTTGTTTTTTTTTATAATTATAAAAATTTAGGACCAGGCTTATTACACGGGTTGAACAATTTTTGACAAAATGTGGGCCTCTCAACCCCCTAAATACGTGAGATTGCATGAGAAGGAGATACCCTGCAATTTTTAGCCTAATGTATATAATAATATTTAGAGGTCTTGCAGTACCCTTAAATTTTTCCATGTATTTCGTATGGGGAACATTGAAATAACTTTCTCATATTTTAATGAAATCTAACGCTCACCTATGAAGTGGTAGCTTTTGATAGAATAAAAAAATTTGTCATGTATAAAATTCAAAATTTCGTGAAAATTCAAAATGTCGGCTATGGCAATTCTTGCAAAAATGTAATATTTTTGTATTTTCTGACAAAGTTACTTGAAACTTGATTTATGCAACACAAAATTTTGTAAAATTACAATATGGCGGCTGATATAATTTTGAAAAAATAGAGTTTTTGGTAATTTATACGAAATTTTGTCAAAATTGGTTAGTTAAGAAATTGCAATTGTATCAATAGGAATAAACTATTAATGCATAAATATTACAATTCTGAAAAATAAGAAAAATGGCTGCCAACGAAATCACCAAAAATATATTTTTTCTCTACTTTTTCGTTCAAATCTGTATATTTTGTTATAGAATAAAATATATGAACGACAAATAAAGTTGTGAAATGAAATACTTATAATTTAAAAAAAAAAATCAAAAATTGTGTCTCATAAAATTCTTGAAGAAAGCCACATTTTTTTAGAATTTTTCTTGAATTTTAGTAATCATAGGTAACTCACCAATAGCTGACGATGATTTTGAATTGTATCAGCAATCATTTTTGAAACTGTATTGAGCAACATTTCTTTTATTGGTGTTAAAACCTGACGTAATGTAAGACGCCATATTTTTCATACTTTGCACAGCTTTTCCACTCGGTAAATGATAAATTGCAAACAAAAGCGGCTCAATATATCATATAATTTTTCTTGGGTCAATTTGTTTTTTAAATTTGGGCGTACGCATGAAAAGGGCCCTTATGGTCGGTATGAAGTTGCATATAGGGTCATATTGCCGGAATTTTTAGCCCAACACGAACCCTTTAGGTTGAAAAAAGATTCGTCGAGTAATTTTTAAAGTTTGAACTTCAAACAACCACTTTTAGAGAAAAATGCATCTAAAGTTGGCGAGTGCCATAAGCGCACGTGTTATACTTTTTCTTCGTACATGAAGTACTCCCACTTTCGTTTTCTTCCGAGACATGGGTATAGTGGCAATAGGTTGAGTATAGGTTTTAGTATCATCCGCCACGCAAATCCGAAAATAATAATTTTTACCCTGTCTTAGAAAAGCACGAATATTTTCCAAACTAGAACCGGCAATAAGGGTCTTCGTCATGCAGACGCAAACAAATATAATAACTGTGTTTTTTTACTTGAATGTACAATATTTATTGCAACTATCCAGAAAGTAGTTTAAGCATAAAATTTTAATGTATTCAGCAAAGAGAGAGGAAACGGATAAATAAAGCTGGTGGTCTGGTTACTTTCAACGGAGTGTGGAGGGTTGCCGGCATTCTCGCAACATCCCGAGCCCTGGGAGATTATCCTCTCAAAGATAAGAAACTGGTTATCGCCGATCCTGATATTTTGACCTTTGATCTTAGCGATCATAATCCGATGTTCCTTGTACTTGCGTCGGATGGCCTCTGGGACACTTTCACGAATGAAGAGGCTGTCGCATTCATCAAAGACCGTATTAACGAGCCACACTTTGGCGCGAAAAGCATCACACTTCAGAGCTACTATAGGTGAGAGAAATTCTTTTAACCAGTTAACTGGTGGACTCGAAGTCGACGTTGTGTGTCAAAACTGGGACAAGCAAATAAGTTCAGAATCGTAATCAGCGACCAAAAAACTAGGGGGTACCAAGTTTCATCCAAATCCATTGAGTTTCATGGGAGGTTATTCAACGTGCGCGTATATAGATCATTACCAGTTAAGTTGTTAAATAGTGTCCTCCAAGTTCGCGAAATCACGTTTTTTTTAAATGGACCAAAAAATTGAAGAAACTAACATCGGGAATTTAATTATCGACACGGTTGGAACCTTAACATCGAGAAATTAATTTACGAATTTATGGTTTGAAAAATAATCTGATATGCTAACGCTTGCGTAGCGTTTCGAACAACCGCTAATCGTGTCCCGACTGATTTTATACTTTTTAATAGCAAAACATTTTGTTTAAAAAGGGTGAAGAGGGTATTGTAAAAGCCAATAGTAGACATCTGTCTTCACTCAAGTTTGTTAGGCGGAATCCTCAAAATGTTTCACGTCCACGTGATTTCACACTGAAAACTTTTAATGAACAATTTTTACCCTTACTCACAAAAATGTGTAAAAAATGGATACGAACATCATGATACTTACGTATAATAATGTAATGAATACGAGGGTGGGTTGAAAAGTCCGTGCAAGAATGAAAACTACTTAATCGTTTAGGACAAACCATTTTTATTTTTGAAGGTAGTCTCCTTTTAGGCTTATACACTTCGTTCAACGCTGCTCTAGTTTGTTGATCCCTTTCAAATAATATGATTTGTCCAACTTTGCAAAATAGGCATTCGTTTCAACAATCACTTTCTCTTTTAAATAGAATCTCCTTCCCGCCAGGCATTTCTTTATATTGGGGAGAAGCTAGTAGTTTGAAGGAGCCAAATCTGGAGAACAGGGAGGATACGAAACTAGTTTGGAACCCTAACTTCAGCAATTTTTGCGACCACAACTGCAGAGGAGGAGCTGGTGCGTTGTGATAATGGAACAGGACATTTTTGTGGGCCAATCGTGGACGTTTTTCTTGCAGGATGGTTTTTAAACTATCCAATAACGATGCATAGTATACATCTGTAATAGTTTTATCCTTTTGCAAATAGTCGATGAAAATTATTCCTTGCGAATCCCAAAAGACAGTTGCCATAACCTTCCCGCTGAAGGAACATTCTTCAACCCATTGTTTGGACTGTTCCTTAGCCTCATGCGTGGCAGTGGTGTATCCATGTTGCACCTACAGTAACAAAACGACGCCTAAAGTCCTGTGGATTCCGCTGAAATCATCCTTGGAACACTTCACAGAATTTTGTTTTTGGTCAACTGTGAGCATTAGCGGCACCCATCTTTATAGATAGCTTTCTCATGCTTAAATGTTGATGCAAAATATTATGTACTCGTTCCTTTGAGATGCCCACAGCACTAACAATTTCACGCAGCTTCACTCTTCTATCATCCATCACCATATCTTGGACTTTATTAATCATTTCTGGAGTAGTGGCCGCAACATGGCGTCCAGAACGTTCAGCGTCACTTGTGTTCATATGGCCACTCCAAAAATTTTGAAACCACTTATAAACCGTTCTAATCGATGGCGCAGATTCATCATAATTTTTATCAAGCTTCACTTTAGTTTCCTCAGGCGATATGCCTTTCATAAAGTACCTAATGTTTGATCAACACGTAAAATTCTCTTTTATCCATTTTTGTAAATCAATCGACTTTCTCGATTTAAGCAAACGCCAAACACAGAGTAATAGACAGATAAGGCTGAAACTTGGTGTGTGTTCACTGTTCCTCCAAGAGATGCTACTAACTGAAAATAATCTCGATACGAACTAGTGGTGCCATCACTCTGGGTTTGCACGGACTTTTCAATCCACCCTCGTATATCGGCCTGTTAGAATGACAAGGTTCTACACCGCTGAGATCGCTGTCATTTCCAATAATATTTATATAAGATTTTATTGTTTTGGATGCTTACTACTCGAACTAGAACCTTGTCATTTGAATTGTCAATATTCTGCAGCAGAATATGCAGTTCCTTTCATTTAAGCTAAAATGCAGATTTATACATACTTATAACTTAATTTTTTTTCAGAGGCTCTTTAGATAACATCACAGTAGTCGTGATTAATCTTAAGGATCACAAGAATGCATCAGAGAAAAAAAGAAGCACAGAATAAGACCAAAGTCTTGTAATTGCAAGTGTTCTAGTCACTCGCTTCTCTTGTATCTAATATACCTCTTCATATCGCGTGCAGCAACGTACACACCTGGACTGTGCAAATCGTGATACTAGGGATGATTTGCGATTTTTTAATCATCGCCTTTTGTGAGACTAACGTATATACATATATTTTCGCAATGAAGGAGCTTATTTTTTCATCTTCCCTTAAGAGCCAAAAGGCTCTTGATATTCGAGAGAAAAAGAATCTCTCAATCAGGCATTGTGAAAAATGCCTCTTTCTAATGCAGTCTTTAATCGCGGATAAGTGTTAATTGTTGCTTTCAGTGTTCATTGTTGCCTTAGTAGTTATAAAAAACGACAGATAAGTTGTTATTTGAACTCGTTTCTTCGAGACAATGAAGTCTGAATATAATCTTTCTTTTCGATTATTTCATAATGAGACGTTTGTAAATATATAAAGATTGTTTTGTTAGTGTAAATTGCATTTGCACCTAAACCTTGAAAATAATTTTTAAACACTTCAGAATTTTATTTCGTTCTCACTAATATTTATGCGTGAAATAAAAGATTATCTCTCAACATTGAATTCGAAGAAACGAGGATTTTTTTCTGTCGTGATTTGTTACACTCAACTTTATTTTTATACTACACAAGTACGCATGTAGCAAATTTTTAAAAATTTGAAGTTTTATTTTCAATTTTCCTTCATTGTATCAATGGGAGTGTATATTTCTAAATAGATTCCTACGATATGCTGCCAAATGAAATTGTGCATCGAGAAAAGGTGTAAAATCGGTTTCAAGATTATTTTTAAAAATTACATGTACATTTTTTGAAACATATTGTAAATTATTGCGATTTTTTTTATAAAACTACTCTTTATTACTATTTTTGAAAATTTCAATCAATCTGTGCATCAACATGAAGGTTAAACGGCTACGAAGTTGTACATAAGAAGTGTTGCCAATATTCAAAGTGTCACGTCTGAAAATAATAAAAGGTGATTCATATAATATGCGTAATATTTATTATTACCTATATTATAATATGTATTATACTATTCTTATACTATGTGCTTAAATATTAATTAGATTTCAGTATATCTAAACTGCTTATTGCTGACCCAACTTGACTTTCGACGCAGTTAAGTAGCCTTAAACAGGGGAGCGTGCGGTTGAGTTTCCTTTATTGTAACAAATTTTTAGAATATCACATAACAGTCTATAACACGGCTTAATAAAACCTTCAAAAATTGGACGGCTTTACATTAACAAGCCGTAAATTTGGGGACTTTTTACTTAAATGTTGAACATAAATCCAGTCGTTGTCATCCATACAAGTTTTGATTTCTAAACACAGACCATTTTTTCTGGCTTTCGTCGTTTCTACAGCGATCTCAAGAACCTTACAGTGATTGCGGGAAAAGTTGAAATTAAGAGCACCAAGAAATTCGAGGTTGGGTGCGTTTCGTATAAGTTCACATAACGCGTCATCTGTTAGCAAACCACAGTCATTACATTTAAATTTTCGTAACTTCTGCATTTTCTTCAAAGACGCGCCGGTTGTGTAGATTCCAGTTAGTTCGAGAACTTGGAGATCTGGTAGAGATGCAATGGCTTCTATTCCTCTGTCCGTGACTCCCATTCTTCTCCGTCCATCTGCTCAATTTTTAGTGTTTGATTAACTTTACTATTGTTAAATTATTTTTTAAAACTAGCACTATTAAATACGCGGATCACATTACATTATACATTATTAATAATAACAATAAAAGAATTAAGATCGCTATGATTCCAATTTGGACATTTTAAAACTTTAAGATCCTTAAATTATAATTGAATTTGGAAGACATTAAGACTTAACTCTTTAATTTGATGTATTTTAATTTCCAATCTGCATATTTTTTCAGGTGCGTACGCTTTTAATAGACAACGTGCACCTTGAAAGCTGAATAGAATAAACAGCATCTAGAAGGTTTGTGAAGCGGGTGGTAAGCGCCCATCAAGGGTTTCGTAGATGAACGTATATCTATTGTACAATGATGATAATTTTTTCAAGTTTTGAACCACTGATAACAAAAAAAACTAAGAAGATAGGATAGTGTTTATTGCACATATACATGCCAACAGCTTCAATTTGATCCACCCTAAAGAAAATTGCAGTAAGAGAAAAGCTTCCAGCAGTGTGGTCTAAAAATCAATTCCTTTCCCTTCCCCACGTAATCATTTTTTGGTTAAAATTTGGAATTTCTATACGCAGCAAATCTTTCTCAGGGATCTCAGTATTTTTCTAAGCTTGGTAGTGGTCGATTATTATGAATCTAATATAAAACCTCAGGGTCGTAGCCTAATAGTTTTTCAATAGGCGTGCCAATAAACGAACGGACACCTGAACCACTTTATAAGATTTTCGCCTACAAAACCCTAAAAATACGCAGTGCTTTCCAATTTTTGTTCTGTAAGGTCCTGGTCTCATTTTAAAGATTGAAATTTGGATTAATAAATAATAATGAATTTGTACTTACAGACATACAGGCACACAGATGAAAGTTTTTTGCATTGTCGTCCCACATCATCCAACAACGGGTCCGTGACCCAATGTGAGAATAAAAATAAATGTCGCAGATTTTCAAATTCTCCTATTCGAGTCATATCTTCTTCAGATTCTAAATTGCAAGCGATTAGTTGCAAAAATTCTAAACTTCGCCCGCAAGAATCCGCAAGTATCGGCAATAATCCAGTAATCTCGCCTTTGTATATTGAAAGTTCTCGTAGACTTTTGAACTTCTGGACAGCCTGTTAAGAAAAAAACTCATTTTATACTTCGTAGCAATATTTTTTGTTGTTGAAAAGACTTGTGAGATTGTGAGAAATGCAGTAGAATTATCAGAATTTCCCGCATTAGATCTGACTCGAGATTTTACTGCAGATTTTGCCAAATTTAAATCTGACAGTTCCGATTAATGATGATTTCGAGAAAAAAAGTTGTACTGTGTATAATACATAAAGAATGCTTACATCGGAAAAATAGAAGCAGCTTGAAATGCAATAAAGAAGACATATCCTCTCGATAGTGTCGGGCAAATGTAAAAGACATTCCCCAGTCATAGGATAAGAGTGAATGCTAATTTCTTTAAGATTCTTCTTTGTTTGGAATAACTTTGAAAAATCTTCTTCGTGATAACCTTTGCAACCGCCAAAAGTTACATGCAAGAAGGAAATTTCATGGCATCCATAAGCCAGACTTCGTAAACAACTCGAACTAGAGATGCTATTTATTTTGACTTGGTCCAAATTCGGACAATATGCTGGCAGCATAAAAATCGTCTGCTCATTTATGTCTACGTTATCTGACGAAATCTCGATGCGTTTCAAAAATCGACCACAACGTAGTAGTAATTTTGTGACGATGGAAATGTCTGTAATCGCTTCGTGAGTATTTGAAGGTTCGTTTCTGATTGGTGCTTTGTCATCTTCGTCTTTTTGTTCCTCATCAAAAGGACGAGCATTACGTAAAAATTTAACTTGACTCCAGGATTTCAGACTGGCTGATCGCCAAAGTTTTGATACTGTAAATTAAAATCAGTTCAGGTAATTCATCGAAAGATTTCTAAATGGCCGACCACTTCCAATCAAAGGTTATAATTCGACTATCACTTTTAATCGTACCTCTCTCTATTCTAATTTTGTCAACTACAGGTAAGTGCTTGAAAATGCAAACAAGACAGTCTTCGTTAAGTTTGTTTATCGATCCAAAGTTGAGTCTTTCGCTAGTTTCTGGACTTTCTTCTCTTTTCATTTTAAAAGGAACAGGTTCTTCGTCATGGCTATCAGGTTGTAGGAAAGAATAAGCTGGTTCGATTAGTAAAACACGATTGTTTAACCGAATTGCTTGCTTCCATCCATCCTTCCTGGCTCTGTAAAAAATTCACTTATGAGAAACCACTGTGCATAAAGTTGAGTATGAATATCTTAATATACAGTATGAAATTTGCGAATTTTTATTTACTTTAAAGCATCTTGAGCACTATTAAATGTGACAAATACTCTCTTGCATTTATGCTCCACGTCCCGTCTCGCATAGAAACTGTCTATTGGTCCATACTTGGAAAATAATGATTTTATATCATCCAGTGTCGACTGCGGACAAAACAAAATTATTTTCAGTTAGTAAAAGTACAGCAAATTTTTGTGTTTCAATTTTAGATTACGAACCATTGTTGCTATATTACTGATGATGAGTTTTCGTATCGGCACATTATTTTCCGTGAGTAACAAATTAGTTCGTTGTTCATCCCTATACGAATCTGAAAAATGAAACTTTTATTTGATATTTCATTAAAAATTAATACTATATTTTTCAATTTTGGGTTTTCAGAAGGAAATGATACGTTAACGATTCAAGAAAAATGGGTGTTTTCTTGGAAATACATTTTCTATGGTGCTCACTTTTCTAGAGTCTTGAGTTCAATCGTAACATTTTAGTGTAAGGGGGGGGGGGGGGTAATTTTCTCGAGGCTTGGAAATTGTCGTCGAGGGTGTCGCAATGTTGCATCAGGGGTGCTCCCTTTTCTCTTTCCGCAGAAAATACATCTTTATACGTTTTTACGACAAAAAATTTAAATCTTCAAAATCCGAAAAGCAAATCTGACCAACGTTTCTTCTGGAGACGGATATTTGTAATGACATGTAATTTTTGTTTAAAATGAGTTTTTTATCAATTATATTTAAATTAAATAGTTTAAACTTAATTCAAATACAAAATAATCATTCAAATTTTAAAAACCAAACACCACAAAACTCTAGACCTGATAATGCAAAACAATACTTTTTCAACTGTTTTAAGTTTTTGGGTGTAGAGTTTTCCTGTGCAGAATCAAGTGGTGAAGGGTCTTGTAAAATTTAAATAATTATTTTATTGAGAGTTTTACGGTATTAGATTAAACTGTGTTGAGTTTACATTTATTTCATTTTGTAGAATCGGCACAGCCCCAAACTTTTATGTATCCAGATGCAGAAGCAACAGAAGATATTTTCGTCTCTTTAATGCGCTTCCGAATCTGCGTTCTCCATTGAAGATCCGGTCAATTTCGAAATGAATACCTGTTTGCAAATTGCTATTGAATTAAATTTGTCTCATTCCATTTCAATTCAACGCTAGTCACGTCTCAGCGCACCTCGAATTTTCAACCTTTACCAATCTTGTTGAAACTTAGCTTTTTTGTAGTTTTATATGACCAAAATTTCCGTACCGACCATCGTCATATGTATAGTTATAGAGATATTGTACCTGGTTACATAGTGTCACTATTTTTATGCGCAGTTAATTTTTCAAATCTTTTGGTTTAAAAGTCTAATATTCGGTTGAAAATTTAATTATTTTTTAGAAAACTCAACTATTTTGTTAAAAAGTTATCTTTTTTGGTTGAAAATTAATCTTTTTTGGATAAGAGTTAATTTTTTTTAACCATAATAATCTAATATACATGATGTATTATAAGTACAAGAGATCCTCAAGGGAGAGTTGAGACAAAGTGTGTCATTTTTTTCATTGGTATACGAATCGGAAGTCGGTGGAATGCGCGCGTTTTTCAAATGAAATTTATAATTGAAATATAATAATTATACAAAGACATAAAAAAGGTTATTTGAACCTTGTAAATTGATGTAAGTGAAATAATACTCATAAAATATTTATTAAATAATATTATTTGAATAAATGAAGCCTTGTTTAGAGGACGGTGGATTGGAAAACATTGTCGGAATATTATCATCCCTAAGTTTTTTTTTCATTGTCCACTGTTTCCCACATCTCAGGCGAAAAGTGCATCTCTAATCAAGTTAATCCAGATTAAATTTTATTTATAATATTATTATATTCTAATATTCTATTGATTTTACCTCACAAACCCGCGATTTTGCACTTGGAATCCAATCCTGTCGATTAATGTTTCGCAGCCACAATTCGCGAAGATTTTCATTCTTTGGAAAAGCAGTATAAAATGCAGCAGGTCACCACGTTTAATTTTTACATTCTCATCATAATGAGAAAGTATTGGTTTTATGTGAAAAATGACTTTCGCGGATTCCATCAAATGTCGACGTTTTGAGGCCCCCTGAGTCGGAAAAAATAGTTTTTACGTCGGTGTCTGTCTGTCGTTGTCGTCGTCGTCTGTATATCGGATAACTTTTGAAAGACCAATCGGATTGGATTGTGATTTGGCACACAGTTTCACGGGGCAAAAAAAAAAGATCGAGTTCGTTAACCAGCCATTTTGGATGAAAATTCAAAAAGTTAGAGCATTTTCAAAATTTTTTAGACCATTTTTTTCCAAATTTGAAAATTATATGTGCGGCCGCTTATAGTACTCGAAAATTTAAACAATTTATCCTCACGACTTTTTTTGATAAAAAGAAAATTGTCCGATTTTTCAAAATCCCCCCAAAAAAACGAAAAGTAACATTTTCGGCTAAACAACGCAGGATACGAAAAAAAGTCAAGATAGGAAAAGTGTTTCTTTTCGCACGTCCTACAAGATTATCATGACGACTTTTTGAATTTTCTTGAAAAATCGAAAATTCATATTTTTATTGCACAAGAAATAATGAAAAATCAAAAAAATCAATTTTACGGTCAAACTATGCAAGATACGACAAATCATGACTGGACTAAAATTGTGCATTCAAAAAAGATCTACAAATTTCTCATGGGGCACTTTTTGATAGGATGTGTAGTTTTTGTTTTATTCGTAAAAATAACATTAACAGTGAAAAAATCGGCCCGATAAGCGGGCACATTCTCATCAAAACTTTGCTTATTTACTTTATTTTTCATCTCGGGTGTGGTTTTTCACAATATTTCATTGTTTTTGTGTTCTCAATACTATTTCTAACGATTGAAACAATAAAATATAATAATAATTCAAACAATTTATTCTGACTGAAAATCTGACTTTTATTTCAGAATGCGTTTTGATCTTTGTTTACTAAAATAATTGCTGTGAAAAAATTCGACTATTACATTTATATTTCAAGAACTATGTTCCAAATAGACGAAATGAAAAAATATATATATATATATATATATATATATTTAAAAAAAAAAAAAAAAAAAAGAGTTATTGGTTCCTTGTTTAGAGGTGGGCCGGGAATGCGCAGATGGAAACATATGAACTCCTATCTAATACAACGCTGCTGAAGGCTGGTGACCTTCTCAGCATAAAACATCAACCAATTGCGACTCTCTCGGTTTCCATTCCTTGTACTCGCCCCCCCCCCCTCCCCCCGTAACAGAAGTTTTGGTGGGACTGACGTTAGAACTGGACTCTCCACTATACGACGAATCACTACTTAACTTGGACATGATTTCGACTCGCAAAACAAATTTTGCGCATAAAGGTGGTAGTTGGGTGTACAATCTAAACATGAACAATAGAAACAATAAAGTAGCCTCGGAATGGACTGAAACTTTGATTGAGGTTTTGAAATATGGTCAGGAGTAGATAGGGAATCACATGGTAGTCAAGGGGTCGGTTTGATTATGAATGAAAAAGCAAGATATATGTTCCAAAAACGACTTAAATACTTTTTTTCTCCCCTTTTCAGATAGTTGGAAAAAAATCTTTCTGATTGTAGGATTTATTATAAAGATACGGAAATACAACTTTAATACAAATTCAAATACAACTTTAGTCATTTTTATCTGAAGAACATTGAACAGAACATATGGTCGTTGCGAAGCGCGAAGACCAAATTGCGCGCAGCAAGCGCGCTCAAACTTTTGGGTTTCTATTATACGATGAACAGAAACAAGCGTGAAGCGCGAGGTTCACATGATGATCATACCAAATATCGATCGCGAAGCGCGAGTGTAGTGATGAGAATGTGTTCCTTAAGGTCGATAGAACCTTAAGTAAATTAGTTCTTCTTTTTATGTAAAACTGACATAATTAAACCAAAAGCAGGTCATAACGATGAAGCTTACTAAGAGAGTATTAGCCTGCGAAGCGCGCAATAGCGAGCACACGAAGTGTGAAAACCTAGACGACAAATGTGTTCGAGCGCGGAGCGCGAGATGAATACCCAATCGAGCGCGAAGCGCGAGGTCCAACAGGTGCGCGCCCTAGGCGCGCTGAAACTTGCGAGCGAAGCAACACGAGGGTTAACAAAACCTCAATCACTCAATGACATAAACGTCATATTCGATTCATATCCGGACTCAAAACGATAAACACTTTTAGTATAATATAACGTATGTATCAGAAATCAATAAAATCAGGAATTTTTACGTAAATTCAATGTTTTTTCTAAAATTCAAACACTTGCCAAAATAACTATAATTCGAATTTTAGCGCCCCTGCGACAACTTCCGATTCCGGTTCGTCTAAAGCACAGTGGAGGGGTAAGCTGTCTCAACTCTCCCTTGAGGATCTCTAACGTACCCATCCCTGGGTTTTCTACACTTTTATGTTTTTTTACAGTTTGTAACGGTATGTTACCTCATTTAAGTAACATAATATGTTGAAAACCTCGAATGACGCACGACTCCACAACCGGCCAATCCTGCAAATAAATCATTTGGTTGTTATAATCAGTAATCAGTGATCATATGTAACAAAGAACCCAAACAACGCACTGAAATACATTTTGATGCAATTAATATGATTTAATTCAGCAGAAACCAAAGTTATTTTGGACATGGCACAATATGTATTTAATAAAACTCATTTTTCTTAGATAGAATGTGTCCGTGTCATGTCCAAAATAAATTTTTAAATTAAAGTATTTGCATATGAAGTAAATTTTTTTGCAAAGTAACCTACAATGATTTTCTGTACTATATATACCATTAAACCATTTCCCTTTCAGGGTAGGCGTGACACTACCCGATTCGGGTAGTGTTTCTAGGTTTTTCTTGTAGTTATAAATAACTACAAGTGTGGGCTCACCACACCCACGATGTGCCAACAGCACTCATGTCAGTATTCTTGAATGGTCACCCATCCAAGTACTAACCGCGTCCAACGCTGCTTAACTTCAGTGATCTGACGAGAACTGGGGTTTTCAGCGTGGTATGGCCGTTGGTATTGGCCGTACTAATGTATTTTATTAAATACTTGAATACTCAAGAAAAGTTATTAAGAGATGAGTGCGACTTTAGAAATAATAGAAATATGAAAAACCTTACTTTGAAGGTTATTTTAGAGTTTGATGTTTTCAAATTGCCATTTAACCCCAACAGATAACCTCAAAATAAACTGTACAGGTCGCCGGCAAGTAATATTCGGTAATTAATTCATACATAAAAGAAGAGTTTTAAAAACAAAAACTTTATGTTCAGAATACAATATTTGAATAAGACACTCTACGATTCTTAATTTATAGGTACTGTTTTTCTCTGTCTTTTTCTACTTTAGTAATCCGTTTTATGGATAAGCCACAATATAATCCTGAAACTGATTTTTAACCTGAATATCAGAAAAAAAGTGTACATTTTAACATTCTTTGCAACGCTATAATTATGAAGTGGACTGCTTGGCGAGTTGGCGTATTATGATATGTGGTAAGTCGGTAAGTGTATGGTGATAATAACCTACAGATTTTGACTTTACCGATTAAGTCTGACGTCATGGTGAAATACTCATAGTGCATCCTTGCATTTAGCTTTCTGGTTCGCTTTAGCCTAAAAAGTGAGGAAGAGTGATTTTTGTTAAGTTTCCTACCTTCGTTTGTTTCCTCATCACCTTCTTCATTTTGTATCATCTCTTCTTTATTTGCTAATGCAGTAAATTAGATCACTGTTTTGCACACACTAATCCAGAGGCAATTTTGGTGATGATAAACAAAATGTTGTCTTTTGCATCCGTACTTTACTGAGAGTGGGAGTGTTCGATAGAAACACTTCGCTCTGCACACGACCACTCACACGACACACTACAGTGGCTACGTACACCACTGCATATGCAAGGTTGTCCAGGCTGTCTCAAATGAGTTTGTTGTGAGAGGAAGTGAGGTCATTGGCTTGACACTTTCTCACTTTCCCTACTTCTGCGCATATATCGATCTCCGTCTAACTCTCTTTCTATTTTGAATTTTCATATCTGATATTAATAGTGAACTATCTTTTTATGTTCCACGAGACCGATCGCGCGCTTGAGCGCGTGTGTTTTCGTCCTTAAAACTCTGTACTGCATAATTTATATGCATTTGAAATATTTTGAAATTATCTTTGAAAATTTATTTTCTGGTCGAAAAAATTTGAATTCCCTAATAGCACAGAACGTTCCTGGAACGTGTAAAATGTCCTGAGTTCTGAGGGGAAGCTTACGTTATTGTTATTTTTAACAAGAATTATCTCGCAAACCGTAAGAAATAGGTAAAAATGGATGTCATTTTTGAATTTTGAGTACCGTATATACTACACTATGATATGATATCCATATTATAAACTGACATCGATTTTTACCTATCTCATACGGTGTACGCAATATTAATTCATAATAATAACAATAATTGTAATGTTTGTTTGGAACGTTCCACAGGAACATTCCCAAGCGGCGAACTCTGAAGCCAGTTTTTAATCCTCTTCAAACTTTTTCAATCCGTCTTTCAACCTAACAGTAAATCCCAATTTCAGTCCATGCCTCAAACCAAAATTCAATCCGAATGTATCCGAGGCTCACTTATCAATCCTACTCCTTTCATGCATCAGCACCAAGTTCAATCCGAAACCATACCGAATCGATTTTTCAATCCGGCCTCCAATCCTTTTGAATCCGTGGGACATCTTGAATTCAACCAGAATGAATCTGACTGAATCCGATATCAGTCCGAATTAATGAGTGTAAATCCGAATAAATCACACACCAACCGGAAACAAACTTTTGCTCTTTCTCAATCCGATGGCGAAACCGATGAATCCAAGCTCATCCCAAGCAAGTTTTAATCTTTCCAATGCTCTTAAGTCCGTGCGCTCAGTCCGAGTGAATCGGAAACCAATCCGAACCCAACTTTCAATACTTTTCGATCAATACGCGAACATAAACTTCAATCCTAACACACCTTTAATCCTTTTCAATCCGAGCGCCCAATCCGATGAACGAACATCAACTTCAATCTGATTCAATTCAAACAATCCGAACTCGCCATTCAATATTAATACTAATTGTTATTTATTATTTTTTTAAGTTTTTGCGTATGTTTGACTATTTTCGAGATAATTTGAGATTTTTTTTTTCTTTGAAAAATTTTTCTATTGGGTTAGTTCATGTTGGTCGAGGACCATCAAACCCTTTACAACCCCCCGAAATTTTGTCAGTTTTCGCGTATCTCATCGTTTTCGAAATAACTCAAAATTTTGATTTTTGAAATTCTTCTACTGAGCTAATTTCGGGTGCCCGAGGACCATCCCGGTCTGGAATACCCTGAAAATGTTATCAGTTTTCGCGTATCTCTACACTACTTTACTATGTTCGTTCGGGGTGATCGAGAACCTTAATCAAACCGTGAAAATTTGGTCAGATTTCGCGTATCTCTCACTGTTAAAATAAAATAAATAATAAAGCAAAATTTTTAATTTGTTATTGAATTTTAAAAATCTTTCTATTATTCTATTGGGTTAGTTCGAGTTTGTCGAACTCAATCCTGTTTTGCAAGGCCCTTAAAATTTGTGGAGTTTTCATGTATCTCTGATCGTCTTCGATATAATTCAAAATTTGCATTATGATTTTGAATTTTGAAAATCTATTTATTGAGTTAGTTTGAGTTTGTTTGAAAACAAAGCCCCTCTGCAAAATGCTTAAAATTTCATTAGTTTTCACGTATTTCTGACTGTTTTCGAAAGTATTCAAAATTTTGATTCTTCAAATTTTGAAAATCTGTTTACTGGTTTAGATGGGGGTGGCCGAGGATCATCCCCTTTAGAAAACCTTGAAAATATTGTCAGTTTTCGTGTATCTCTCACTGTTTTGAAGAGAACTCAATTTTTTTAAATCTGTTTATTGGGTGATTTTGAGTCGGTCAAAAGTAATCCTGCTCTTCAAAATCCTTAAACTTTCTAACACCGTTTTCGAGATAACTCGAAATTTTGATTTCGTTTTGAATTTTGAAAACACTTTCTTCCCTTTCCCCGACGTTTACAATGGATTTCACCTAATTCATAACTAACTCTACTTAAACACACTTATTTATATTCTTAATTCTTAACTATTTTATTAATTCATTATGATAATGAAACCAAAAATGTTGACTCTTTTGAAATTTAAGCCTACTTGAATTATCGAATCTTTCTTACATTATCAACTTATCGAATCTTTCTATCGATTCTCTAAAAATGGTTGGCTGGCTGATTCTACTGTGACTGTGAACACGAAGGAAGGACTATTCTATAATATTGACCAATAGGGTTTAGGGACTATGCATGAATTTTGCCGAAATGCATGTCCTTATTCACAACCACACATTCAAAAGAAAACTTACTTTCTATATACCTATCTTACTGAAAAATCCTGCACAGGATCCTATATGAATTCCAATGTGGTATCCCATGTAGGATTCTATGTGATTTCGTATGTATAGGGATTTGACACAGGATCCCATTTGGGTTCCTTTACAGAATTAAATTTTTTGACATTGTTATTTTGACAACAATTATTCAAATTTTTCCTAAGCAATGAGTTAAAAATAACAATGAAATATTCTAACGTTTTCATAAAGTACTGTCAAGTACAATTTATTCTTTTAAATATTTTATTATCGGTCACAAGTAAGGGATCACCCATTAACTACGTTACCAATTTTGGGCTATTTTTGACCCCCCCCCCCGTCTCTCGTTGAAAACCGTGGTTTAGACCCCCCCCCCCAAGTAACGTAGCCTTTAGCTAAATCTCGATTTTACGTTCATTCTGTTTTTTTTTTCGTTTATAGCGAGTTAAGATGCCAACATGGTTATATTGTCTACGTGACCGTGTAGTGAACTATAAACTTAGGTAATAAATCAAGATTAAAAATAAGAAAGTGATTGTCAAAATAAGTTTTGAAAGGACCCTATAATTAAATTGTATGTGACAGGTAATCTGGGTAAGTTCACTATTTAATTACTGTAAAAGCATTACAGAATATTGTAAGTACAAGGTTAACTTGACTTATAACGTTACTTTGCTCCCCCCCCCCCTCGCCCGTTACAAATCGTAGATGTAAGGTACTAATATAGTACCCTAGTAGATGTAGTGCGACCCCCTCCCCACTCCCCTTTTGTAACGTAGTTTATGGATGATCCTTAAGTTTGACACCAAAGCACGCCTTCAAACGTATAAGTCAACCCTGAGAAGTTATTTGGAACAGAAGACAAAAAATTGCGCAAAAAATTACCTAATAAAATGGTTATTTTCGATTTCATCAGACAGGCATCAATTTTTTCACCAAATAAACGGTTTTACTGTTTTTTCTTCTCTCTGTTCCCTTTTTTACTCGTACTTCGTGGTTGATTTTTAGCATTATGTATCCTCCTACTGCATTCATACGGATCCACAGTTTTGCTCACGACACTCGTGACTTTACTGCTAACTTGTTGTAAAGGCAATCTGAAATTGGTCACAAATAGTTTTGAATTGCATAAGACATTGTACTGAAGATTTGGGTTGTACCACAGGTGAAGGGTGAAAAGACACAGGGAGGTAACTGACGAATGGCAATGGAGAGCGAGAAAACATTGTGGATATCGAAATTGTAACTAAAAAAAATTGTAATTTTGAGCTGACGTATTGCTTAGGGGTCGTGCATAAATTACGTAACATTTTTTTGGGGAGAGGGGGGGGTCTAGCTTAGTGTTACATAATTGTGAAAAACTACAGGGAAAAGTCGGAAAAAGCGTTACGTAGGGGGGGGGGGGGGTCAAAATTGTCGGAAAATTGCGTTACGCAATTTATGCACGACCCCTTAGCTGGTACCGAAAAAGTTTGAATGAAGTTTCCAGTTATGAGAAAATATTATCATATCGGGTGGACACTTTTTTTTCCCCAGTCCAACTCGAAATTATAGACAATAATAAGAGATGAAATACTCAATTAAAAAATAAATTTATGATCTATTCCCGAGCACGGTGAGCCTTACCCAACTTTCACCTGAATTGCGCATTTTTTGCGCAAAAAAAGTCGTGGGAGCGTTTTTTTCAAAATTAAAAACTTTGATTATCTGAAAAGGGTTATATAATCCTCTCCCTCGTGAAAAGAAATACCAATTTAATACCACTTTCAGACCAGTTTCAAACAACGTTTGGTCTTTTTCTGGTCTGTAACCTTCAACCTATACCTGCATCATTTTTAGGGCATTGAAATAGACACCACTCTCTCTCTTTGAAATAAGGATAACTGTCTGTACCAACAGGACTGTGGTCTTCTGGGGACCAGAAAAGATCAGTTTAAGACCACTTTAAGTCAGGCCTATACCTGCCTCAAAAGGTTAATAAAAAATTATATTACGGGACATTTTTCTGCAGAATTTTCTTCTCGGATGATGTTCGGATGTTTTTTATATGTGATTAAAAAAATCGTAGGAGCGCTTTTTTTCAAAAAACAATGTTTATTCTTATTTTTTTAATTTGTGGATTTTAAATATAATAGGATCCCTGGCGGACCGAACGAACGGAGCGGATACGCTACAGCGTATCCTCACAGTATCCACATCGTATCCTCTCCGTACGATGGTCACGGAGTAATCGCAATAGTTTTTCTTGCAACATTAAAAACTTTAACAAAATATAATACTTATCGATAACGTGGGCTGAAGGCGACTTCAAACGCATCGTCGGCGGATAACGCCTATTAACTGCTACTGAACGACGATGCCTTTGAAGTCGCCTTCAGCGCACTTCATCGATAAGTATTATATTTTTTTAAAGTTTTTAATGTTGCAAGAAAAACTATTGCAATTACTCTGTGACCTTTTAACTCAAAATTTCACGTAGAATCCGAATTTCAACAAGTGAAATGTTAATCTTTCTTTTTTAATGAGTTTTTCTTGCATGATACGGAGAGGATACGATGTGGATACTATAAGGATACGCTGTAGCGTATCCGTTCCGTTCGTTCGGTCCGCCAGGGCTTCTTTTTGCTTAAAAACTGACTAAAAAATTATAATGAAATTTTGTTCCAAAATGAGAATTGTATAATCCACAGAGATTTTTGTATATTTAAAAAAAAACCTTTTCACAGGAAGAGTTGTTGAAAATTTTTTTTAATCACCGCCCAGATAGCACAATAGTTGGCAGCAAACTTTCCTAACGTTTGCGGTGCAAGGTTCGGAAGCTTACACCGAAAGTTTTAGGCAAGTTTTCCACAAGACAATGTCCACCTTACAGCAAACTTGAGGGAAATTTGCATCGTAAGTTTGAGGAAAGCTTGCGGGACAAATTTGAGGAAAACTTGCATCATACGTTTGAGGGAAGCTTGCGAGACAAGCTCGAGCGAAACTTGCATCGCAATATTTAGGCAAAATTCAAGAAGCGCTCTATGATATATATAATAAAAAAAGGCTAATTTCACTATTGTCATTGAAGTCTCATTATAAGCATTAGGATATTTAAATTCCTGTCTTTTTACTGGCCTTCTAATTCACTATAGTAATTATCAACATTTTCGGGACTATTTTCTTCATATACAGAGCGCTCCCTGAAAATTCCGTAAATATTGCTATAAAAAATTTCCTCAGGTTTGCCTCACAAGCTTCCCTCAAACTTACAATGCAAGTCTCCCTCAAGTTTGCCTCGTAAGATTGCCGTAAGGCGGAGATTGTCTTACTTGCGGAAAACTTGCCTAAACCTTGCGGTGTAAGCTTTCAAACCTTGCACTGCAAACTTTAGGCAAGTTTTTGCTGCAAAATATTGTGCTATGTGGGCGGTTCATCTCAGATTGTAATTAAATGCTGCCGGCATGATTTTAAAAATAAAAAAAATTAATAAAGAAAAATAAAAGCTGAGAATTAAAAAAAAATGTTTGGAACAAAATGTTGTATTTGGAAACTTTTTTCTGTTGAAAAATACTTTTATGGCAACATGAAGCAATATCCAATAAATATCATCTAACTTTACGGATCTTTCGGTTAAAGTTAGTTGAGTCTCGCCGTGCGAGATGTTGACTTACTGAATACAGGGAGAAAAAGTTTCATAAAAAAATCATTCACTTTCGAGGAAATTAAGTTTTAGTTTTGAGGTTAGAATTTTATGGGTTCTAAAAAGCGTATTAAAATTGTGACAAAAATTATAATTTACATTTTTTTAATGGTGACACGTCCCCGAGAAGCTGAGTTTTGATGGTGAGTATGGTGGTAACCCAGTGGGCACAAACGTTAAAGAACATCATTAGAACGGCTCAAAAACGTCCTAATAAGTCAGTCCGCAAATAACGTTTCTTAAACATGCAATGTTCCAAAGACGTTTTAAGGACGTATTTGGAACATGGAACGTTTTCAGAACATCATTTGGTCTAGCTTGGGACAGTTTTTAAAACGCTCAAATAACGTGATTTGACTTGTACGTCCAAGAAACGTTTTTAGAACGTTCCAATTACGTTTTTAACTGTTGTGCCCACTGGGAAGTAATTGTTGCTGAGACCCATATCAGAACAATTTTTGAAAAGGGGTTCAGATCGAGGTTGATATCATAATGGTCCTTTTGTGTTATACTTTTTTGATGATTCTGATTGTAACTGTGCTCTTTCTCGAGGTGGTACACGTGGAACCTATGGATTGTGAACTTCAGTATTATAATATTTATTTTTATATGAATTGGATGGTTTCTGAGATATTCAAATGTCTCAAGTAGGATATTAAATTTTGTATGCATCCCACTTGGGACATTTGAATATCCCAGAAACATCCTATAGATATTCTGGTTATCCGGGGGATATCCTAATTTCCGCCCTGCAGGATATCCGATGGGTTATCTTTGGGATATCCCTAGGACAACCTGGGAGATAAATGCGATATCCCGGTATATCCTATTGCTGTGAGGGAATTACCATTGTCAATAGGAGGGTAGCTCATAATTTATTTTACCACAGGAAAAAGTCTCCGTGCTGCTGCTCCCGAGACCCGTGTTCGATTCCTACCAGCGTTTTTTTTATTATTATACCATTAAGCCATTTCCCTTTCGGGGTAGGCGTGACT
>CAKNYM010051345.1:186860-200961 GCA_932195095.1 Andricus curvator | reverse complement strand
GTATGTATGTATATATATCTGGGCCGAGGCACCATTCGGTTTTGGTTTCGATTCCTTCGGAATAGAACTGAAGGGCCTATAGCAAAGCCACCGAACGCGTCTTCGGGTTGCGTATGGAGGGTTCCTGTACCCAGGGTTTCTGCTGAATATGGTTAAAATAATTAATAAGCAGTCGTGGACAATTATCAAGGGATGGTCCCGAAGGAATAACCCCTAACCATAGGCGTAACAACCGTGACGAAAGCTGAAAGGCACCTGGGTGAGGTGTCTTAAACGGTTACTCTGGGATACCGGGCGATCTCTCAAAGTATGCAGCCTTATTCTTGCACGCGGGGCTCTACAAGGACGGACGAGCCCTTTTCCTAGCTGCTTGTGGGAACAACAATGACGCCACCAAACCACTAAAATGTTCTAGATGCGGTTCAAAACGATCGAACGTGCAGAGCACCCGACATTGGGTCGGCAAGCAGTGCCGATCACCCTAGAGTTCGGGATGCTGAAAATAATTTAGATGGAAACACGACGACCAACCGACGCAACGCCCACATTGAGTGGACGAATCGACTCAAGGATGACTTGCTAGACTGTTACGATGCCAGCATTATCCCTGTTCACCGAGGCTTTATGGCACGTATGCACAATTTGTGGTGCCAAAAACATCCAGAGCTTCAGCACGTTTCGATTCAATAATTGCGAAATCAACGTGGCTACTTCTGGAAAAATGGATATGTATGCGGAGCGATTGGCCACCCGCTGTTTGAATAAGCTGCAGACAAAGATGAGCAAGCGACATTAAGACCAAGCGCGGAAAGCAGGCACCTTCTGACAGGTGATCGCGATTTCAGGACAAGGAGGAACATCAACATGGAGGTTCCTCCTAAGCCCCAAGATCTGTCTGAAATGGATGCCTCCCTTCGTGAAGATATCTCACAAGAGTCCGACCTCTGGACCATCAGTTGCTCAATTTGTGGTGCTGCGAGAGCTTTGGCTGATTCAAATCGAAGGCTAAAACCGACGATGGATCAAAAGACCAAAAGACGCTTGCATCAACCGAACAAGAAGATTGGATGGGAAAGACAGAATGCGTCCCGTCTTCAGTCTGTGATTGACTACATAACATCTGGTAGACCGTTCACGGAAAGGGTTCGAAAGGTCGCCCAAGAACGGAGGATCTACAATCACACACTAAACAAGCCAAAGCTGCTGACAATCAAGCAGCATATTATTGCTGACAAAATATGGCTGTTATCTGTCGCATGAAGGGGAATACAGAAGAGGGAGAGATTGATCAGGGAGAATCAAGAGTTTCTCGCTGACCCATCGCGCCTCTTCAGCGATCACCCTGTTTCTCTCAAAAATTCACCCAAGCCCAACGAGGTAGAGACTTTTTGGAGAGAAGTATACAAGATCCTGAATACACTGAAGTTGAAGGAAGACACAAAGGAAGCACCAAGAACTTTTCCGCTGCGGGACCAAAAGGTATCAAGAGCTTCTGGTGGAAGAAGTTTACTTCTACACACTAACATATGGCCCGCATATTCACCTCTTATTCAAAGTCGGAAATGACCATTTCGCAGTGGCTGGTGTTAGGACGCACTATACTCCTACCGAAAAAAGGCAAATTGTCCAACTACAGACCAGGATTGTTTGAAGAATTGAGCCTGTGTGGAGAGAGATATACGAACAACGTGACTCGAAAGCAGCTGTAGCAGGCTGCCGAGAGAACCTACTAATTGACAGGTGCGTCAACAAAGACGCAGCAGCCTATCAACGCGTCCTGACAATGGCCTGGATTGACTACCGGAAAGCTTTCGATTCAACCTCTCATCAGGTTCATCCACACATAGTGAGATGCATAGAGAGATTGATGCCCCTTTGGAAAACTAGATTTACTATCTCATCTGGACATTATCGGGTGACAATGAACAAAACCTTGCAGAAGGCGTCTTTCAGAGCGATACCATGAGCCCTCTGCTTTTTTGCGTCACACTTCTGCCTCTATCTCTCACACTACGAAATTATCCTGGATACTCTGCGGCGACACTAATCATCGCGAGGATACGGCCACTCATATATTTTTTATGGATGATCTGAAGATCTATGCTTCTGGTAAAAGCAAACTTCAGACTGCTTTAAATATCGTCAAGAAGTACACAGGAGAGATTGATATGGACTTTGGATTGGACAATTGTGCTAGTAGTATAGTCATGGCCGACTGATAGAGACAGTGTTGTTGTAGTGTTCCCTTGCATATTTTGTTTCAGTAAATTCTTTTGGGTGCTTAAGAGTGGTTAAGAATAAAAACTACAAGCTAAATTTAAGTATTCCCGTATGCTTTAAAAATTTTTCATCGCGAGTTAATAACGTTTGCGAGAAGAATAGACTTTATATTCTAACCTAAAAGTTTATTGGAGCACTGTCCCAAAGGATATGGCATCCAACGGAAACTCTCTCTCAATAACTGAGAAAATTTGTCGAGGCTGCAAATGTAAAGTTATTGATGCCGTGTTGTGTCCTGGGTGTAATTGTCCTCATCATCGTGGATGTGCAGATCGCGCTGGTACCCTATACAATGGATATTTTTAAAAATGCCGTAAACCTCCCTGGTAAAAATACCCGTTAGGAATCGTTAGAATCTGTTTAGAAGCCTCTAAGGTTGCAGTTCGAGTTTGAAGTGGACTTAAAGAGGAATCGTGGAAAGTAATGTGTTGTAATATGTTCCTAAGTTGCGCAGTTAATTTCGCGAAATATTTGTAATAGGTTCTACGGGGAACCTAAGTGGAAATTATAATCCGAAATTACTTTTCGAACATTTCTTTAGAGGGATCTAATAGGAATGTAATAGGGACATAATTCTAAGAGGATCTAAGCGGCACCTAAGTAGACCTTAAAACGCAAAATTCTTTTTCGAGAAATTCTTTTGAATGGATCTAATGGGGATATCAAATGGACATTAAAGCGCTAAATTATTTTTTACGGAATTTCTCGAAGTGGATCTAAGGGGAATTTAAGAGTTATACTGTGAATTATACTAAATCACAAAATGGTGGATCAATTACACATTTAGAATCTCCAAAAGAAACATTTCGACTATAATGTACCACTATATTTCTTCTTAATTTCACTTCACTGTACGATAAAGTGTCAGAATGTGTTTACCTATGAAGAGATTTCATTGCTGGCATGAAAGTTACCGGCGGGATGCCACGCAAGCGTATTCATCACTTGACAATATTTCAAAAAATATACTCTAGTTTCTCCTTCCTCCCAGCGGACACGTTCTGTAAATGTTACATAACAAAAAGGGAATACTTATACATAATATTGTCAGAATCGTGTGCCATAACAATTACAGAACATGAAGGTCACACTGTTCTGTAACATTGTTACTATAAGGATACATAATAGTTCTGAAATTCTGTAATGGAACTAATATAGAACAGAGTGATGGAACTGTTACGTCACTAGAATGTGACACGTGTTACAGAAATGGAACATAAAGGGCACACTGTTCTGTAACGATCTTAGACCAGTTTTGTGCTGATGGTCGGGTGCAGTAAGTGACTTGAACTGGATACAAATACGCCGACGACAGGGCCAAATTTCGTTTAAAGTCGGGCCAAACGAGAAGAAAATATTTTATTTTGTAACATTTTATTTTTTAATTTGCACCTTATCATTTTTTTCACCCACCTTCTCATAATACGTCTAAAATCAAGAAATAATAAATATATATTCCTGTGAGGACCCTGGGTCATTCAGCAAAAAAGCATGGCCGAGATTTTGTAACGAACGTTCAAGCGGTTCGATAGCAAAATTGGCTAAGGCATCGGCTGGGTACATACGGGTTAGGGAGTTTAGGTAGGGTTCGAAACCCCAGGGAGTGCGATTTTTCAACGGGTTTAAGCGTGCGATTGTATGTGTAGAGAACCGTGCGTGAAATTGGGTTATTTAAAATATAAACTCATAGAAACCTTTTAACCTCCCTGTGAGCGAGGACAAAAAACCCTTCATCTCCTATTAGGTTCTATATAAAAACCCCTCAGAAAACCTTACAAGATCCCTGTAAAACCCCAGTACACCCCAAATCAGATCCATTTAGAAACATTTCAGATATACATTACACGCACATAGAAACCTTTCAAACTCCCAGTAAGCGAGGACAAAAAACCCTTTGTTTACTTTTAAGTCCCTCTAAGATCCACTTAGAAACACAATGAGATCCACAGTATATGCTCTTTCAAGCATGGAACAAAACCCTCTTTGAAAAATCATAGGAATCCTTAAATTCCTAAATCTATAGGGATTCTAAGAGGATTCTAGGAGGGATTTTTAGCAGGTCTAGATCTCGTACACCGACAATGGCCGAAGGTCCTTCAGATGTGAGCCCTGCAAAAAACGTCGTATTGAAAAGTATTAAAATGTATTGACATTTTGAATGCGATTCAATTCTGTTTTCTGTTCCGAAAAAAAAGATTTTAAAAGTATTAGTTCGTACTGGTTCGCATTACCCTTCATCACGCTGAATGCGAAACGGCAGTGTCGATGATTCGCATTACAAAGTATTGGTTCGCATTAAACTTCAAGACGCCGAATGCGAGATGGCAGTTGTGGATCTTTTGCATTTAAAAGTATAAAAGTAAGCAAGCGGTTCCTGTTTATTGTGAAACTTTTTTTAAGTAATGTAAAATTAATATATAAATATTAATAAATAAATAAACACTTTATAAAATATTGAATAAAATTTTAATCCGCCGTTACGCATTCAAAAGTATTCCAATAACTTTTGGAATTTGCAAAATTTAAACCAATGCGACATTTCGCATTAAAAAGTTTTCAATTCACGCACAACATTCTTCTCATTCGATTGCATTTAAAATCATTAAAACTAATGCGAACATTCGTATTAAAAAGTTTTCACTAAACCGAAACATTTCCATCATCAATTCGTATTGAAAAGTATTCAAACCAGTACGAACTCTCGCATTAAAAAGTTTTCACTCGATAAAAAATTTCGCCTCATTCTATCGCATTCAAAAGTATTTAAACATAAGCGAACTTTCGCATTGAAAAGTTTTTACCTCGCTCAAAAAATGTGTCTCATTCTTTCGCGTTCAAAAGGATTCAAAGTAATGCGAACTCTCGATTTAAAAAGTTTTCATTTCGCTCTGAAATTTTCTCTCATTCGGTCGCATTAGAAAGCATTAAAACGAATGTGAAGTCTCGCATTAAAAAGCATTGCGTGCAAAAAATTTTATCTTTCGTATTCAAACGCATTCAGGAATTTAATGTTATATAAGAAGTATCGCATTTAAACGTTTTCGGCTAACCTCCAATGCGAAACTGACACATAACACACTTCACGGAAACAAATCGTGAATGCGAAACAATACTTTTGAATTTTACGTTTCTTGCAGGGAGTCTATTGACTGCCCAGGATATCGAACGAATTATCACTAAAGCAATAGGAACAATCAAACCTGAGATTAGCTTCGTTACAACAAAGGTTGACAGAGCAGAGAGTCGATGGGTTGTGTGACAGTATGAACACAGCTGAAGGTATTTTATATAAACTACTTTTGGAGCTCTCCATATAGCTCTCTTGTTTTTAATAACAATGTGATTTAACTGTACGAATAAATGTGGGTTTGTCAACATTCACGGAAATGTTTATAAAATTTAAAATTTTTTTGGAATTTTATTGTTGACATAGCCAACATCAAAATAAAAAAAAAATTGTGATTTCAACAATCATTATGTATCTTAAAGTACATAATGATAAACATTGCTGTTGTTTTGGACATTCTCACATTTTTCCTTTTCTCAATCGAATTTTGTAAACATGGAAAATCTAGTCTTTTCTTACTTGTCTTCTAAACTACTGTTCTAAGGCTTCAATAGGCTTGAAAAGGGACCACATTGAGTCCGAAACGTTGCCATTTTTCAAAGAAACAAAGTTTTTGTTTTGATTTGACTGACCTTTCCATCCGGAGACTGCTTTATACACAAACTGAATATCCTCGATCCAAATCCCTCGATGATACTTCTCTTGCTCGTAAGTGTATAGCTGAAATTGAGCAAAGAAACTTTAGAAAAAAGAACCTGATCTTGTTCGGATTACCAGAGCATGAATCCTCCCCGTCAGATGAAATCCATACACCTGGATTACCAAATCTACTAACAGATCTCTGTGCAATTGCAGAATAGGGGCGTCACCTCTGTTTTGGCTGGAAAAAAAAATTTTCGGCAACAAACTATCAGAATTTTTAATTGGACAATAAATGAAGCGATTTGATAAGGGAAAAGTTTTAAATTATTGTTACTTTTGTCACTACGATGTCTCAAATATGGGTCTGTCACGATATGAGACGAAAGGGCCCTTGGCTATCGATGGCAATCGATAGTCACAAAAATAGATCGACAAACACGTAAAATATAGATATATAATGGTCACAAAAATAATGTTGAATAAATCCCTACCCATTTCCAACGTCTTGTGGGGGCGGGAAGGCACCCCTTAGACTGGTCACAAAAATAATGTTGGTCAAATCCCTACCCCTTTCCAACGTCCAGTCTCCTCTTGTCACAAGTGACAGCTGATGTGCGTGAAAGTCTCCTTTTTGTCAAAATAATACCTTATGTCGGCATAAAAAAATATCTAAATATATTTTGATTAATTAAAAACAATTTTATTTCAATTATTTACAGCGTTTCTGGCCGTACGGATGTTTAAAAACACCTAAACTTTAAGTTAAATATGATAATTCCGGTATCGTGACAGACCCATATTTGAGACATCGTAGTAACAAAAGTAACAATAATTTTGAACGTTTTCCTGATCAAATCGCTTCATTTATCGTTCAATTACACATTCCAATAGTTTGTTGCTGGAGAAAAAATTTTTCCCAGACAAAACAGAGGTGACGCCCCTATTCTGCAATCTAACCCAGATCTCCTTCCTGATTTTCAAGTTTTAACCCACGAGCATTTAGACTTGGCCTTTATTCGCAGACCAGAACGACTCCTCGACCGGTAAAACTTGTGTGCGAAACCGAATGAGTGCGGCACAAACGCTGATGCGCAAATTTCTTGCTGCCAAAAAAGTTCCGGAAACAAGTGTCAAGCTGAAATACCTCTGGATTGCACCAGATAGGACAAAGGACGAGATCAAGGAAATCGAGGATGTGAAGAAATAGTTGGCATCTCGCCGTTTGGAGGTAGAAACGGACTTAATGTTTGCATTCCGGTGAGGAGTTCCGACACTTGTGAACGCAAGGAAGAACATACCCCTAATGAGCCAAGCTGCCATCGTCAACAAGCGTTCAGTGCATACGTAAGTACCCATATATGCGGTCCTGGTGGGACTCAAGCTGGCGATCAGCTGTTATCGATTTACTACCAGAATGTCAAAGGTGTCTGCACTAAATTACACTCAATGCGACAATCTGCCCATCATGCTCATATGATATAATAATATTTACTGAAACTTGGCTAAAAGATAAAATAAATTCTTCTGAAGTGGGAATGGCGGAATACGATATTTTTCTAGATGATCGTAATGTAGATACTAGCGATAATTTGCGTGGTGGTGGAGTTTTGATCGCGGCCAGATATGGGTTACGTAGTGTGAGACTGTCTACTAATAAGAACACGGTTGATGATCTATCTGTTAAATTAGCAGTAGGCGCCTGTGCTTTTATATTAGGGGCTCTTTTACATCCCACGGAACTCCAGCTATTCTAAATATGTTGATAAGTGTGCAATAATCGAAGAACTGGCTTGTTACTGGTACTTCCCAGGAACAAAAATGTATATATTTGGTGGTTTCAATTTACCGTATGCTAAATGGAAAAAAGACATCAAAAAGGGGCCTGCTTGTGTACGGAGTGAAGGGTCACTGCGAATGCATATTGACATAATTAATAACTTATCTGGTTCACTTGATTATTTAAAGAACAAATGCCTCCATGAGCACAAAGCCCAAAACCCCCCGGGTTCCGAGATAAGGCCTGCTGAAGTCAGTATCACCGGGTAATAGCTCTACTTTCTCGGCTATTGACTCTACTTGGAAAAGTGGTTTCGGTTAATTCTACTGCATTTGTTATATGTTACGTATCTCGTCATCTTGAACAAATGTTTCCGTGGGCGCAAAGCCCAAACCCCTCCGGGTTCCGAGATAAGGCCCGCTGAAGTCAGTATCACCAGGTATTAGCTCTACTTGCTCGGCTATTGACTCTACTTGGCAAAGTAGTTTAAGTTAATTCGGCTGAATTTGTTATATGTTACGTATCTCGGCGTCCTGAACAAATGTTTCTGTGGGCGCAAAGCCCAAAACTCCCCGGGTTCCGAGATGAGACCCGCTGAACTGAGTATCACCGGGTATTGGCTCTACTTGCTCGGCTATTGACTCTACTTGGCAAAGTAGTTTGAGTTAATTCGGCTGAATTTGTTATATGTTACGTATCTCGGCGTCCTGAACAAATGTCTCTGTGGGCGCAAAGCCCAAAACTCCCCGGGTTCCGAGATGAGGCCCGCTGAACTGAGTATCACCGGGTATTGGCTCTCTTAAAAATTGAGGTTTATTGTAAAATTCTTGATCTAAGGCTTGCTTTTCAACTCAAATACAAGGTTTGGGACCTTGACATCACGGTCAAGGTCAAAGGAACATCTCGAGGTCAAATCGGTTTTTTTTAACAGTGACCCCTTTTTACGACACCGCAAATGAAGAGAGCGTAGAATTCTACATTCTAACTTAACTTTTACCATAAAGTCAAGTCAATAGTAAAGATAAGTTGGAGGTCACCACTTTTCCAAGTAGAGTCAATAGCCGAGCAAGTAGAACTAATAGCCGGTGATACTGATTTCAGCGGGCCTTATCTCGGAACCCGGAGGGGTTTGAGATTTGCACCCACGGAGACATTTGTTCAAGATGCTGCCGAGATACGTGACATATAACAAATCCCTACACTCGTTCTCCCCGTATCCCTCCTGAAAATATAATTAGGCGTGTTCCTTGCCAGCCCCAGTGTCCACTTTACATACCTCTCCTGTGTCCTATTTACCTCTTCGCTTTCCTTCCCCCCCCCCCCACACACACCTCTACTCCATACAATAGCACACTCATCACTAGTGAGTCAAACAATGTCATTCTCCTTCCAAAATCATCTGCGAATGTCGGGCGTGTAAATATGAGAAGAAATTTTTGGAAGAGGGGGAAAGTAAGCTGGTTAGGGAGTGTTGGTGGGAGAAGGAGAACAGGAGAGGGGGTGGGAAAATGGAGGTTGAAAGAGAAAGGTATTTTAGAACGAATGGACTGCAGATGGATGAAGTGAGAAGGATGCATGAGGAAGGAAGGAAGGTACATGAATTGGTTAAGAAAAGCATGGAGAGAGAAGACAGCAGGGGAAGAGAGAATAAGAGAGACAAGGTTTAATGGGAACTATGTGTGGATTATGCCAAGGGCGAGAGCGTAATATTTGTGTGAGAAAGGAGAGAAAGGAAGTCAGGAGCTTATAGCGAGGATGAGATATGGGTGCATGGAGGATTTTAATAGGTTCTGGCTCGCTAGGGAAAAGAGGATGTGTGAACAATGTGGGAAGGGAGAGACAAGAGTGGAGCACTGGTTGGAGGAGTGCGTAGAGGTGGAAAGGAGTGGGATGAGCATGGAGGTATTGATGCATGAAAGGGGGGGCAAAAGGGCAGTAGCATGGGTGAAGGGAGTCTTGGGTAAGATGCAGAAGAAGAGAAGGAAGGAGGAAGAGGAATGGAGAAGGAAAGATTGTAAATAGAGGAGGGAGTAAATATGAGTAAATGTAAATATTGTAAATAGTAGATAAGTATTAGGTGTAAGCCGCGGAGGCAGAGTTTGGTAATGCGAGGCAAAGTGAGAAAGTAAGGACATGCGTGCGAGGCGAGGAAGGCAAGACGATGAGAGCGAGCGGCGTTAGAGATAAGGTGTGGAAGGATGTTAGTTTTAAGGGTTAGTTTTAAGAAAATTCTGTAAAAAAATGGAAGTGTAAGCAAGTGAATTTTTTGAAGGCCAGCAGGCTGAAGAATAAACGTTTATCTATCTATATAACAAATTCAGCCGAATTAACCGAAACCACTTTTCCAAGTAGAGTCAATAGCCGAACAAGTAGAGCTAATACCCGGTGATACTGAATTCAGCGGGCCTTATCTCGGAACCCGGGGGGTTTTGAGCTTTGCGCCCATGGATACATTTGTTCAGGACGCTGAGATACAAAACATATAACAAATTCAACCAAATTAACCGAAACCACTTTTCCATGAGGAATGTGCGGGGTCCTTTGCTCCAAATCAATAGCAATATAAATGAACATGGATCATTGTTAGATTTAGTATTCTCATACTCCTCTGAAACGTCAATATCTGTTGCGGTTGACCCTTTACTACCGGTAGACAAATACCACTCACCCCTCACATGCGATTTAAGTTTTTCAGAGCCAGGTCGCAATTCAAGATTATACAATGACAATTTAATAAGATTATAGAATTCAAGAGAGCTCATTTTGGAGGAATCTCTTACTATGTCAGCAATGTTGACTGGCATGGTCTGCTTTCTGATTTGATAGATAGTCGACAGTGCGGTTGACGTACTTTATGCGTATCTCCTAATAGCATTTGATTATTATGTCCCATTGCAAACAATTAAAGTGTCCATTTACACTCCGTCGTTTAATTCTGAACTGAAAAAATTAGTCTAAAGCAAAAAAAAGCACATATTAATTACAAGCAAAAAAGATTAACAGCGGACGAGCATATCAAATCCAAAAAAGTTCTGGTCCTACGTTGACTCACTAAGTGAATGCAATAAAATACTGGAACAAATGTTCTTAGGAGACAAAAATTTATCTTTCAGTGCAGAAATTGTCGATACTTTTGCTTCTTATTTTAAATTGGTCTATGCCACAACACAAAATCGTGACGTGCAATTTAATTTAACGGATTCCATTGACTCCTGACCTAGGACTCTTTCTGGCCGAGTCACTAATGCTTAACGATCAAGTGTCAGAGGTGGCAGAAAAGGTACTCAAGTCCGTGGGCTTTTTCACGAGAAATGCTTCAAATTTCAAAAATTCGTTAACTCATCTAAAAACACTGTACTTTTCGTTATTTAGACCACATTTAGAATATGCCTCAGTCATTTGGACACCCCAGTATCTCATCCATAAAATTAGACTTGAAAGAATACAAAATAGATTTTTACACTTTGCAGCTAGGCAAATGGGGATACCGATGATTAGGTGCGATCACGATTATAGCGGAATCAGGGCACTGCTGAACATCCAAAAAAGTAACTCGAGATTTTTATTAGCTGACTTGAGCTTTTTATAAAATGTTTTAAATAATCAAATTGACTTGCGCAAATCCTAGCTGACATAAACCTGCACGCTCCTTCGAAATCGCTAAGAAGCAACATTCTGTTTAAAATCAACTACCATCGAACTAACTATGGAAAAAACTCCGTTATCATTAGATTTTGTAATGAGGGCAATTTATATGGAACATATATTGACTTTTTTGACCGATCAGCGACGCACTTCAGAACTGAGCTCTATAGAACGCTGAACAATTTGGCTTGCCCGTTTATGTTCAATAAATAAATAAATATAGATTCAGCTAAAGGAAGAAAAGAATATTGGCGTTCCCAATGACCCTGAGCTTGTAGATATAAGTGTTATTAGACATCTTGACACTGGAGAGACCTCTACATACCTGGGCGTGCTTCAAAGCCGCATTTAGGACATAACATCAGTGAAAGAGTCTCTCCGAAGCAGATAGAAGAATCTTCTTCTACGCTTATGGCTCTTGATATCGCCACACGTAAGATCATGCATATGCATAAGAGCTAGTATATCAATTCGTCTATGCAGCAGTTGATTGGATGTTGGGGATTTACGAATGCGATAAACATTTAGAAGGTCATGTTTATCGAAGGGAGCATTAAGTGCCTTGGCAGCCGATTCCAGGACCGATGAAAGATCCTCATTCGGCTTAATAGGTACCCTGGCGGACCGGCTGAATGCTAGCGTTACGCTACAGCGTAACCATAAAGTAACCCTAAAGTAATCTTAAAATAATCTCGAATCATCATGAATAAAAGAAACAAAATAAATATCTAAATTATTGCAATTTTAATTTTACGTTAAAATTGACGTTAGAAGGTAATGCCGTAATTGCAATAAGTTTTTTTCATCGTTAGAAATTAAAAAAAACATAGTGGCTGTCATTCAAGGTCTGCTAGAGGTGACTTCAAGCGGATCTACTCAGATCTACTCAGATGCCCTTAAAGTAGCCTTTAGCAGACTTCAATGACAGTCAAATTGTTTTTTTAATTTCTAACGCTAAAAAATAAACTTATTGCAATTAAGGCATTACCTTCTAACGTAAATTTTAACGTACAATTATAATTGCAACAATTTAGATATTTATTTTGTTTCTTTTATTAATTATAATTCGAGATTACTTTAAGATTACTTTATTGTTACTTTATGGTTACGCTGTAGCATAACGTTTACGTTCAGCCGGTCCGCCAGGGTAACCCGTTGATCTCAAGGGTAGTGTTAATATTTGTAATCCACTCATGCTGCTTCGTTTCGAATCCCTTAACCCTGCGTCCCCCATGTGGGGTCTAGGCGGACCCGAGACGCACTAATTTCCTTAGACAGGCGCAATTTTGCATCCCGTTGCCTGTCGCGTTGAGTATCTTTCCTCTCAGTAGTTCTCGAGACGTCGGTAAAAGCGCATTAATCTCTGAGGTATGTAATCCTTGTTTTCTTAATATTTTTGTTGAAAAACGTAATTAGGGTCCGCTCGGTCCCCACGTGGGGTCTGACTTTTATATAGTCTTGTCAAGTTTATGCCTCCAGACTGAATTTGCGAAGTTTTCTCATATTCAAAGTGTAGTGTTTCTTTGTTCAGGTTTATATTTCAGAAGTGTGATTTCGTTAGTCAGTGGTATAAGGAGGTTGTCTTTTGTATCTGATAAGGTTTAAACTTTATTATAAGCTCTCTACTTGAATCCTGTTAGTTTTGATTACCTACCATATTTTTGTTCGTGTTATTAAAAAACAAACAAAAATTTTTTGACGCTGGTCCAATGCGATTCCACACCGCTTGCGCCGTGAACGTGAGTGGGGTTCGTGGGGTTCGTGTAGATCCCACGTGGGGGACGGTTTCCCTACTTGCACCTGGGAGACGGAGGGTTAAGAAGATTTCTGATTTGTTCCTGCGCCTGCGCGGCCGCTTCCCTCTGAGCTTGCAAGGCCGCATTGTGAATCGCCTCGATGTATTTAGGTGGCAGGGCCGCGCAGTGATAGGGGCAGGAGAAACTGTTATAAGTGAAGGGTTAGCTACCTGATCCTTACCGGCAAGGTCGATATCTCTACTTAGCAAGGAGCTTTGATTTAAACCTGAAGAGGTGTCGCTAGCATTCGGTGATTTGCAGTTCACGCAAATAAAATCGATTATTCCCTTTCTCAGATCATTAAATGATTTTTTTGACAATCCGACATTGACGCAGGCTAAGTGGCTAAATACATCACACTTTATGCAGGAACAGCGCCTACCGATCCTCTGGATATTGAATTATTGTACTCGATACAAGCATCCATAGTTATACGTATATTGGCTGCACGAGAGCTGTCGGCCTTCGAAACTGGAAAACAGTCTTTTAAGCACTATCGAGCCCAAAAATAACCAAATGCAACATATACACTGCACTCTAAACACAAATACAATCACTGTGATACAATACAAATTACAAGATTGCCATTAAACAAGTTATGACAAGAATAAAGCGAGACGAAACGGAACACACGCCAAGAACTGAACTGGGCTGAATGGTCATATGAACCTGATCCAAAACCTAAAAGAGTTGTGTATTGCAGCAATTCCTTTTTAAGCGAGTTGGCCCACGAGAGTGTGAAGCTTGGGTACCTTAGAGAGGAGTTTTGTCTCCTATCTTGTTTAACCTAGACTTGCGCAAACTAGGTAACTATTGGCCCAATGGTGTGAGGGCTCCCTAGCGGACAGAATGAACGGAACGGATACGCTACAGCGTATCCTTATAGTATCCACA
>CAKNYM010051345.1:158697-171860 GCA_932195095.1 Andricus curvator | reverse complement strand
AAAAAATTAATAGGCGCGCGCCTTGGCGCGCGCAAGACTACTAGTTTCATGTAAAATGTATGCTTTACGACAGTCCCTGAAAGGAATCTCGAACTTTACGTCATTCTTGATAAAGAAGTAGTAATTTAGGAGAAACAAGTGTGATAAGTGCAGAAGGTTTGATAAATACCCAGAGCTTTGATATAAAGCCCGCGTATGTGGTCTATTATCATTAGTTTAGTTTTTGGAGTAAACATGAAGTTCATTTTCATGGTTCTGTTTTTTGCAATTGATACTCTCGGATTTTCATCAAGTTCGTATTTTATTGTTTGTTTTTAGCATTATGGTAATTTAATTTTCAAACAAAATTGTTCGCAAGTTTGTATTGTAATATTGTATATGAAAAAATTATTTTTCTAAATTACAAGTTAATTTTTTCTATCATTCTACAGATTTCAATGGCCATGGAATTAAGAAAAGAATTATTTCTATGGAAAAAAGAATATTTTTGTCAGAAGCACCGTTCGTGGTAAGACATTTAATTATACTAAGGGAAACTGATGGGGCTCTTTCTAATATGTGATGCTTTCCCAGTGGGCACAAACGTTAAAGAACGTTATTAGAACGACTCAAAAACGTCCTAAGTCAGTCCGAATAACGTTCCTTAAACATACAATGTTCCAGAGACGTTTTAAGGACGTACTTGGAACATGAAACGTTTTCAGAACATTATTTGGTCTGACTTAGGACAGTTTCTAAAACGTTCAAATAACGTCTTTTGACTTGTACGTCCAAGGAACGTTTTTAGCACGTTCCAATTACGTTCTTAAATTTCGTGCCCACTGGGTTGTGTATTAGCGTCCTTTAAAAGGGAAGAAACAAAAAAAATATAATCTCTTTCATTAAAAAAAAAAAATCCATATTCCAAAATTTTATGTAGGCAAGCTAACTTATGTTAGCCAAGGCCAAGTTATTTGGGAAAAAATATTCATAATAAAATATATAAAGAAACTTTTTTATAAAGTGCCCTACACAAATTTTAAAATGAATTTCAAAAAGCCACATTAGACATTATACAACTGGGCAAGATTATATTATACTCTCAATCTCCCATATCCCGAAATTTTTTATTTAAATAATATTAATGTATCATAAATATTTTTTCCCAAATTACTCGGCCAACTCCTGCATCGCAGATGTTTACGGTATGATTTCATATTTTTTTGTAATTGAAAAAAACTATGAAAAATTAACTTAATTTTTAAAATGTTTGTCGCTAAAAAGTAATTAAATTAATTAAATTGATTTACTATTAATTTCCAAGAAATGGTACCATATTATTCAATTAAAATTTCGATTGGATTTTCAATTCCAATTCAAAATGAAAATATTGGCTAGGTTTACTGAACTTAACCGATGCTGCATTTCATATAAATTCTATAGAAATATATTTTATTCTTCTAAAATAATGCATTACCGTTGAATGATTGTAAAAAAATTAAATTTTTCACCTGTGCTCACCTCTGCATGCAACCGATTCACACTAAATTTTAATGGGAAGTCCGTAGTAACATATTCTCGATACATATTGGAAGAATTTTCAATATCTTGAATTATTTCTAAAATTATACCATTTACGTCATTTCTGGATTTCCTTTTTTATACTAAAAACGTAACATTTTAAAAACTCTTTAAGATATCGAAAATTGCTGCAAAATGTATCGAAAATCTGTTACTACTGACTTCTCGTTAACATTTTTGACCAATTGGTTAGATAGATTAGGATGAAGAGAAGAGCACAGGTCGAAGATTGGTTGTTTTTATGTTTTCTTGTTTGTTTTAATCTCACAGTTTCTAAGGCATTAACATAAAATCACGCATAAACTTATTTTTTATTGGTTGGTCAATCAGCTGCCAAGTTTGATTGAAATTAGTTGAAAATTGCAGTGACAATCAAAGAAAGTTTCAAAATACATGATTATTCCAGATGAGGATTCTTGGTAGCTTTTTTTTGTACTTGGCGATGATTCGCTACCACAAACCGTGATTAACATGAAAAGTTGATTATACATATTTTTATTTATCAGAAAAATAAAATTTTTCTTTTTTTACGTCTGGGAAAATTGAAGTCACAATCAGTTCCCCTGGTATGATGATGGAAAGGTTTTACGTCACAGTAAATCATGAGGTATCAAAAGTGTCAAAGACAAAAACAATGTTTACGTGTAACTGTCAAATAATTGTTATACTAAATCTAGATCATTTTAATCAAATGAGTATCACTCTGCTTCAAATCACTTTGATTCAACTTCAAGATCAAATTAATATCCCAAAATTTTTTGCGGTGTTATGGATTCTATGTTAGTCTGATAAACATATACAATTTACCAAAGAATCTGAATCTGGAGGTTCTGGTGTTATCACAATGAATCTCAAAGATCACAAAAAATAGTATTCACGCCTTTAGATGACAAGGATCTTGTCTAAGCATCTGATAGTATTTTTTATCGTTTTAACTAATCAGAGCGCGTTTTTTTTTGCTGAAATGGTTTATTGAATGGTCCTGATGCAAATTCCAAATTTGCTAGAAATGACTAATATGCATCTTGAAAATATTTTTGAAAAAAGTTCTAAACATGTTTGCGTAGATTGACACTTCCCATTGCATTTCAGGGAAAAATTTTCGAAAGCAAAATTTAACAATTCTGAGAAAATTAACAAAGAAAGAACCTTCTAGCTTTAATAGGTGCCGAGTTATGATCCTTCAAAGTAACCGGATTTTTTTTGAAGTCGCTAAAAAATAAAATCCTGAAGTTTACATCTAAACATTATAACCTCTTAATTTCAGGAAAAAATATTCTAAATATTAATTAAAGAAGACTTAATTTCCAGTGAATCTAAAAAAAATGATCTAGACCTGACAGGTCATGAGATACGACCTTCAAAAACTGACCATTTTTTACCCATTTGACAGAGCAAATTAATCATGTTCAGTTTTTTTTTTTAAATAGATCGTTTCTAAATAAAGCAGCGTAAATGACGTCAGAAGAAAAATTGTAGAGCTGAAAATTTTGGCGAAAATCTAAAAAAAAAAATCGTCTAGCTTCTATAGGCCACGAGTTATGGCCATGGAACTTTGATCCTTTCCATTGGGAAGAATCTGTATTGAAAAATGTACTTGCGAAATACACATTTTTTTAATTTGTGTTAAGAAAGTGAATTGTTTAACCATTTTTTAAATAATAATCTTCAAACTATTAATTTTGTGCACATCTTATGGGACCTACCACCAGAAGATCTGGTGTTGACAGCGAATGAAGGAAAAACTATAAATTGTGACGTTCCGCAAGGTAAAGGGCCCACTTTGTTGATCGTGGTTTAGGAGATACTCACGTTCTTGTGAACAAAGCTCAAAGTGGTTTCGATGAGAAATCATACTTCAAGGTATGCTCTATCTATTTACATTATACTTATGTCCCGGAAGTGACCGGAAGTGGGTAAATTTTATGTTTAGACAAAAAATTTATCACGTGAGCTTTAGATGCGTCTCCAGCTTTAGATGCGTTTTTCTGGGAAAGTGGGTTCTCGAAATACCAACTTCAAAAATTCTCCGGCGACTGATTTCTCAGCCTAGAGGGTTCGTCCTGGGCTTAAAATTTCGGTAACTTATCCAGCTATATATGCCCCCATATATTTAACCTCACACCGACAAAGATGGGCTCTTTCCTTGCGTGCGTAACAATTCATCATTTGGAAATTAATTTTGAAAGAATTAATAAAGTGCACACAAATTAATTAAAAACAAGCCATTGTCTGAAAATATTTGTCAGAAGCTATTCTATGTGAAATTGTGTACTGTTCTCACCGTACCGGAAAAGAAGAAAAAATGAAAGACTTTAGAAATCGTTATTTGTTTATTAATTCCTTTATTATCAACATTTAACAAGAATTTTTTCATGCATCACGAATAGTTTATGAATTTTGGCATTTTAAACCTAAAATAATAAAATGTTATAAAACTATTCCCTTCAATAAGGTTTCTGATAAATAATGAATAAACAATGTAAATAAATCAGTTAATTTATCATTTTCCTTTCATTCCCTGTAGGGAACAGATATTCTGGAGGTAAGTATATCACAAAGAAAATACATAAAATGTGCACAAAATTGACATTGTGGAGAGTATTATTTCAATACTTGTTAGAAAAATATTTTTTTTCGCAAAAAAAAAAATAAAAAATATGTATGTTGAAAGAATTAAAAATTCATATAAGCCACAAAAATGCTTAAATATGGTGGCAAGAATATTTTTCAGTACAGATTCTTCCAAATGCAAGATAAATCGTGACCTATGGGAGCTAGACGATTTTTTTACATTCTCATCCTAATGAGAAGGTATAAGTTTTATGTAAAAATTCACTTTGTCGGTTTTCATCAAATCTCCACGTTTTGAGACCCCCTAAATAAGAAAAAAAAAGATTTTTACGAACGTGTCCGTCTGTAGTCTGTAGTCTGTAGACATGATAACTTTTAAAAAATTATCAGATTGGGTTGAGCTTTTGTACACGTTTTTGAGGTATACAAAGAAAAGACGGCTTCGCTAGCCAGCTATTTTGGATAAAAATTCAAAAAGTTAGCGCATTTTCATAATTTTTGAAACATTTTTTTAGATTTAAAAATTCTATGTACAGCTATTCGTAGTACTCTAAAAGTCGAACAATTTATCCTCACGACCTTTTTTAATAAAAAGAAAATTATCAGAGGTACAGCATTTGCAAAATTAAAAAAAAAACTAAAATCAATATTTTAAGCCAAACAACGCACGATATGAAAAATAGTCTAGGGAAGAAAAACATTGCTTTTTGGAAGCTATCCACGATTATCAGAACAACTATTTGAATTTTTCTTAAAAATCGAAAATTTCAAATTTTGATCCCACAAAAAATAATAAAAAATAAAAAATTCCATTTTGCGGTCAAACTATGGAAGATACGAAAGAACACGAATCGACCAAAATTATGCACCAAAAAAGATTTACAAATTTGTTATTAATTACTTTTTGACAGGACGCGTATTTTTTGTTTTATTCGTAAGAAACAACATTAAAAATAAAAAAATTATTTTTTTGGACAAACGACACAAGCTACGAAAAGAATGAAAATACAAAAGTTGTTCACTCAAAAAAGAGCTGCAAATTTGTTATTGATAATTTTGGATAGGATGCGTAGTTTTTGTTTTAATCATGAAAAATGTCATTAAAATTAAACAAATTACATTTTTGGGACGAGACGCAAGGAAAAATAAAATATTTAATAACAAAAATTTTTTTAAATTAGATCTTAAATTTGCTTTTAACTTTTTTTCCTCACAAAACACGTGATGAGAATGTGTTCGTTAAAGCCGAAGGAGCTTTAACAAAAGGGAATCCACAATCACTAAATTTAAGTTGTCGATGGTTTGACCTTTAATTTTAAAAGTCTTATGAAAAATTGTTTGAAAATTATTTTTTTCTTCTGCTGAAAAATTGGGAAAGTAAAATGATCGCGCGCGCCGCGCGCGATGAGAATGTGCCCGCACGGCGGGCAGATTTTTTTTAGATGTACGCAAAATGTCCTGCTCTACAACTTTTATTATGCCATCATTAACGTTGCCTCATCCAGAAACGAGCTATTTCCAAAAAACTGAATACCAGCAATTTGCCCTGATAAATGGGGAAAGAATGGTCAACTTTGAGAGCTCGGAACTTATGACCTATCGGGGCTAGATCATTGTTTCTTTTCAGAATTACTGGAAATTACGTCTATTTTAATTAATAATCAGACATTTTTTTGGTAAAATTAACGGGTACCAAAGTACAGATGAAAATTTCAGAATTTGATTTTTCAGCTACCGTCAATTGGGGTATTTTCGGACATGTGGGGTAAATGCGGGCATTCCTAAATTAATACACTGTTAGAAATTTATATCATAATTATCTGTCACATGTCACTGGAGCTTTATGCTGTTACCGTAACAGAAAATTCCGTTACGGTTTAGAAATTTCTGTTACTGGTAACTGCATAAAGCTCCAGTGATATGTGACAATAAATTCTGTCATGGGTAAAGAAATTTCTGTTACAGTGTCAGAATTTCACATGAGTGACAAGTAACATAAATTTTAGTTTTTGGTACATTTTGTAAAATTTTGTTTACAATGTCTATTTTGCCATAATTTCTGACAACTCTAACGAATATACATACATGTATACTAGAATTGTTAGAAATTATGGCAAAATAGTCGTTGCATACAAAATTTTCTTTCCTTTTACTAACCGCAGTTTTCGCAAGACGACTAAACTATACACTTATACACACCACACTTATACATTTATTTTATTCATACTAACCTTTCACACTGGTTAAAAACACCAAAAGCACATGTGTAAAACACATTCTATCGAATGCCGAAAACACAACAGCTGATTGCGCGTACCGTTTGCTCTTCGCACTAGTAATCGTATATTTTGTTACCGTAACATAAATTTTTTAAACCTGAGACGTAATTTCTGCTTTTTATGTCACACATCTGTAATTATACATTGGAATTAGTAAGTTTATGTTACAGTGTAGTAATTTTATGTTACAATCTCCTAATTTTATGAAAAATTGAGTGAATTTACTACAAAAGTATCAGAAATTCATGTTTTGTAACAGAAATCTGTAAAATTATGTTACATCCGTAACTGAAAAGTATCAGAAATTCATGAACTTTTCTAACAGTGTAGTTTAAATTACTAAAGGGGGTTTTAACCAAACTCGAGAACCAGTGTAAGCTTTATTGAGGCTTTATCTGGTTCTAGATTCTGGTAAAAAACCTCCAAAGTAATTTAAACTATTAATTTAAAAGTGTCCGAATTTACCACACATGTCCGAAATTACTCCATTTGACGGTATTTTGAAAACAAGTCCGGTTAATTTTAATGATCAGAACTCGGCACCTATTGAAAATAGCACGTTCTTTGTTTTAAATTTAATCTAGTTTTATTTTCCTGTTGAAAATTTTGCTCTAAAATGCAATGGGAAGGGTCAATCTACGCAAACCTGATTTTTAACATTTTTTTCAAAAATAGTTCCGGGTAGCGTAGTAGACATGTTTGGAAAATTTGAAATTTGCATCAGGACCGCTGAATAAACCGTTTTTAGAAAAAACGTGATCTGCCTAGTTAAAACGGTAAGAAGGCCTTTTTTCATACGAGATGCTTGGACTATAATTGGCGGATGTTATTTTGAAAGATCCTATTGTGACCTATGCAGATATAACCTTGCAAAAATGTTGGCTGAGTACAACTTTTTATTGCATTTAAATAAAGTTGTTAACTCAAAGTTGACGACGTAATGTATATTATTTTTTTACATTGACAGTATGATAGATATACAATATAAATAAATGCAATTTTTATGTTGAAGTTTTTGACCATAGGTTGATAAATAGATTCTAGGTGTTCATTTTTTTGTGGTTTTTTGGTCAAATATTTGATATTTTTCATTATTGAAGTTTCTGTAAAAAAAGATTGTCTCTTACGGAAAAAAGTGGATATTTAGATTCACTTTTATGTATTGTTAATTTGAAGTTCACTTGTTCGCATTGTACAAGAAACAATTCAAATAGTTTTTGATACTGAATGAGATAGTGATCTCAAAATATACAAAACGTAAAGTCAGCATTACTACTTCAAATTGTAAAAAGAAAGATTACTAGAACAAGTAGCTTCAATAACTATTTGAAATAGTACAGTTGAACATGTAAACTGTATGAATAACTAATTTCACTGGCACAACTAGAAACGTGTAGGCCCCCTCCGGAAAATTTGTTAGGAGGTCCGTTTGAAATTAAAAAAGGACGACTTATAACTTGCTTATCAGTAAAACAACAGATTTTTGCTTCTCAATCTATATGCCCACTAACATTTTACAAAATAAAATAAATTGTCGGAAACTATTTTATAATGTTTTCTCTCTTATCATAATATTAGTTGAGATAATTATTATAAATAAACATAGTAAATAACTCTCCTTTATACTTCAATACTGTTTTTTTGTTTTGTACAAAGCTTTCAGAATTTCAAAATATTCTGAAGAATTATATAAAAAAGAATACTTTTCTTACATTATTTCTACTATGGAATTTTCTGCTCATGATATTTTTAATTTCTTATAACACTTAAAATGATTAGGATCGTACTTGATTAAGTCACCCAGGTTCAAATCTTATATTATTTGCAAGATTTTTTTTTTAATAGAATAATGCATTGTTTTCGACGTATCACTTTTTGACACAATAATTAAAAAATAATTTATAATAAAATTTTAGTTCAAATTGATTTCCAATTTTAACGTAGTAATCATTTTTTTAACCCTTTCACATTGATATTTGTAGAAATTACTATCATTTAATGAAAAAAAAAATATATTTTCTCATTTTTTTTCAGATTCTTAACAACAATAAAATCTACCATTCTACTGTGATATCGCGATCTTTAATATTAATTTCTTGGAACCGAATAATTTTTTTTTATATTAAACATTTTTTATTCTAAGTCAGCATCCCCATATTTCATGAGAAAAATTTTATTTTTGCAAAAAATTTAAATTTGAATCACTGTTCAACGTTTGTCTCATCTTAAAATAGTAATTTCGATTTTACATTTGATATATTATTACGATTTTTAAACTATTTTTTATTTATATATCAGTTATGTAAATGAATGTTGCATTTTAATTAAAGTGAGGTGATAATAAAATCAAATGAAAAATTCCAAAAATTTCATTAGAAAACATTTTTTCAAGTCTTAATTTTCAATAATACAAAATATGTACTTTTTAAAAATCGTAATTTTAATCCTTTTATAATAATGCATATAAATTACTAATAATATATTTACTGTGTGAGTTAATACTTCTAAGCAAAATATTTTTCCCAAACTCGTTACAAAATATTAGATATCATCTGTAAGAGATTAATTAAAAAAATTGTAAGTAAACATTTATTATCATTTCTTAGCTGACCACGTTTTTCTCATACAAACCGCTTGACCGAGAGATTGCCAGAAAAATCTAAGCGGTTCCGTATCTCACTTGACTAACGCGTGCGCTAGATTTAGGTTTTAGGACAGGTTTTAGGTAGTTAGGTAGGGTTCGATTCCCCAGTGGGGGTGATTTTTCAAAGCGTTTGAGCGTGTGATCAGATGTTCAAGACTCTATGCGTGCAATTGTGTAAGAATAATCGTAAATTAAGTGCAGTAATCAATCATACATAAAATAATTTTTTCCTTTTCAAATCGATCGACGTTTTACTTCATTTTTGTTGTCGAAAGTTTCGAGCTAATCTATTTATAAATCGTGTACAGAATGCGTGCAGTGCATATATACATATACATATATGCGTTACAATGTGAAATCGGCCAAGTTTCTCTTCACAGAAGTAAGGCTTACTACACGAAATATTAACTCTTCTTCTCGCTGAGTGTGGACGGTTACCAGATGGTGCAGTGCATCCTATTATTTGAAATTGTTCATCCTACTCTTTTAAAAAGTCAGTTTAACTTAGCTGAACACAAAATAGTAATTTTAACAAAATTCATCGACGAAAAGCTGCGCTTCAATTTAAAATAGTTAGAATTACTGGTTTAGAGAGTTCTTCTAACGATCCAGTTTTTTCCGTGTTAGAGATCCCGCTCGGACCTGGGAATTGAACTCAGGTCTTCCAATTGCTGTTCGATTGCTCTGACTTCTAAGCTATTCTCATACTTGTAAGATTATTTTTGAAAACATTATTTTGAAGTTAAAGTTTTCCACTAGGTTGATAACTTGATTTTAAATGGTATTTTTTCGGTTTTTGGTTCAGATATTCGTATTTCATCCACTGAAGGGTGGATATTCAAAGTCGTATATCCACGTGCGAATTGACCGTCGGCCCATGGTCCGGCCGACCGTCGGACGGTCGGTCCAACTTTGTGCGCCACTGGTCGGGCCAACCAGCTAAATCAGGCCTGCCCAAGTAGGGGAAAACTGCTCATTTTCCAGATGGGAATTTAACACCACCACCGACCTCTATTCATTCAACTTCACGACAGCAATCACCCCCCAAGCCTCTGGACCTGTGAAGAGGGACGTGGTGGTGGAACTCGAACATGTGGTGAACGAGCAGTTTTCCCCTACTTGGGCAGGCCTGAGCTAAATGATAACGGTCAACCGCCTTTGGCTTCTCAAGGTCGGCCCGACATTCCCATATATGGGCCATCTATTAAGATGATGTCAGCCCAACCTTGGACAACAATGTGGTATTCAAAAAATAAATAATAATTGATTGCGAGTATTTTGACTATAAATGATAATGGTCCTGCTTAGAATGAATACATATATTACATTTTTAAACATTATATTACAAATAAAATTTCTAACGCTACGGGGTTTCGAACCTACGCCTTTACCTGAATCTATCCTCATAAGCTACAGTTCAAAGCAGTTAAGAAAAACAATTTGTTAACTCTTTTTTATCATTAATTTTTGTATTATTATATGACATCATGTAGATGTCAAATAAATTATCTGTTAACGGGAATATAAATTAAAATTTTTTTTAATAAATAATTTAAATCGATTATAATTTTTAGGGTTTCGTAGTCCCGGGCGGAAACCCTTAAATTTTTGTTCAACAAATTTTTTTCAACAATTTTTTAAAAAAATTTTTGTTTTAATTTTTTTCAACAATTTTTTTTCAAATAATTTTTTTCCAAAATGTTTGTTCTCAAAAATTTCTTATTAAACAATTTTTTTGAAACATTTCTTCAAACTTTTTTTAAACCCTAGTATATCCGACGGCTAGCCCATATTTGGGCCAAGGTTTGGCCGACCGTCGGGTGCATCATGATGACTTATACAATGCAATGTTATGCCGATGGTCGAGCCATCTCTTGCCCAGAGTCGAGCCGACTGTACTTTCACGGTCTTTTTGAAACAATGAACCAGAGTTTATCCAACGGTCTGTTCATACTCGGGCCAAGGTTGGACCGACGGTCGGGTGCATCAAGGTGACTTATGGCTAACCGACTGCTGTATCCAGAGTTGGACCGACCGCATTTTTGCGGTCGTACCGACCAATCTGCTACAGTTCATCCGATGGTCGGCCCAACGTTGGGCCAGAATTGGGCGGACAGTCGGCTTTTCGCCCGCTGCCGACGTCAGTTGCCAATGTCGGTGGGACCATGGCAGCCTGAAAACACCTTAGTCGGTCCAACTCTGGTTACCGTAGATCGGTTACCAAAGCAGGGCCGACTTTGGGCCGATGGTCAATCTCTGGCAGCCGACCCAATTTCGCACCTGGGTAACCGCCATTTCCAATTTTTTACGGGAGAGCGGGAAAACGCTCGCATTTTTTGTAATTATAATATTTTTTGAAAAACTCACGGTTGTTGGTTCTTTATAAGATAATACGTCACTTATTCAAGTTCGAAACGATTTCGATCAAAATTGAGGAAGATACGACCACTTGAAATTTCGCCACGTATAAGTCGAGGGGGTCTGGCAGTTCAAAGTCGTATATCCACCATTAGCGTCACGAAGTGAAAGTAAGAGACAAGCTTCGCGAAGGTTTTATTTCATTTTTGGCACTTCTATAATCAAAATGCTTGAATAAAATTTTGCTTTTTGTTTATTATTGTTATTATTAGTGATTGTGAATAAAAATTTATTAATTAAATTCGTTTTATAATTTTATTCGTAACGCGTTCTCCCGAAGACGCTATTTCTCCGGAAATATAGGACCTAGAACATTGCTTCTTGAACCAAAATGTTTGTAAATGAATGCAATAACATAATCAAATGCACGGTTTGACGATTTTCAATATTAAAATACTTTTTTTATACGCGAAAGACAAGACGTAATATTTACCTTGTCAGAAATGCAGGAAAACAGACGGTTATCACTGAGTCAAATTTGTTTACGTTTTGCACTGCACCAAGCTCCATTGGTTGTTATACGACTTTGAATTTCTAATAGGCCGCCAGTTACCGAAATGCAATGTTTGAAAAATTTTCACAATAAAACTATTGCGAATTTTGACTTGCTCTTGTCGCTGAAATGACGGCATCAGCTTAGAGTTTCGAAAAAAAAAATAAAAAAAAATTTGAAAAATTGGTGGTTAGACGACTTTGAATATCCACCCTTCTAACATTTCTGGACGATACGATGATCGAATAATTCAATGATGTTAAACCCTTTATTTGATAGAGTTCTTTTCCACTATATACAATAAGGAAACTTTTTATATATTTTTGTATTGTGTACTAGAGAACGGAATTACTAAATAAAAAACTCAACATTATAATCCCTCTAAGAATAAAAAAAGATTTTTTTCGGTTTTACAACATTTAGTTGCATCACAAAGGTTTGAAAAGGAGTTAGGAATTTACATTTTAAATAATAATGTTCAGAAAACTTCAAAGATTTGTAATCTTGGAAAATAATAATTATTAATACAATATACTATATTTGATGGTAGTCTGTGGTAGAACGCCATCCTTTATTTTCAATACCAGAAAAGGACTATTGTGGAGCGACAATTCTTACTGAAGAGTGGTTCCTATCTTCAGCTGCATGTTTTTTTACAGAGTAAGTCATCTATTTCTATTATAAATACCTGAAGCTGATACAGAAAATTTAGTCGATACTTTCAACAATTTAGTTAACTGATATTCTCAAAAGTTGTTTTATAAGTAAAGTTCTGCTAAAACTTATATTTATTATACCATCAAGCCGGTATTCGGGGTAGGCGTGATTTGCTCGGTTTGAAAATAGATAGTGTGTGCATGAGTATATAGGTATAAGGTAGATAGGTATATAGGTGTAAGGTATAGATATTTTAGAATAAATCTTGTCAAATATATTAATCGACAATAATTGTCAATTGCAGTTAAGGAAATCCTTTTTACTTTTAGATAAATCTATAATAGTTTAGTTTGGATATAAAAATGTACCATGTGATGCTGATTATCCATAATATTTTGATGATTTAGAGTATTTGCTACTAAATAGTGACCGTTTTTTAAAAAGAAAATGTCTTCATACTGACAGAACAGCTTTTTTTTTGTAAATATATATATATATATATATATATATATATATATATATATATATATATATATAT
>CAKNYM010051345.1:148503-158687 GCA_932195095.1 Andricus curvator | reverse complement strand
TATATATATATATATATATATATATATATATATATATATATATATATTATCCATATAAATGTCCATACATTTTTTCGTTATGCAGTAAATATCAGGACCCGAAGAATTTGACACTCGAAAATTTCGTAATTATGACTGGAGCAAGTGAGCTTCCTTCCGCAACAGATATATCAAGGCACCATATCCAGGAAGTTCACTTATCAACTAAAGACACTGATTCAGTCTCGGAAAAAGCCGTTCTTATCAAGGTATTCACGCTGTTTTGAAAACAGATAATATTATATTCAATAATAATAATAATATAGTGAACCAAACTTTTTTCATATTCATTACATATTTCAACGAAAAAATTGTCTAATCTATATAATGCAAAAGAATATTAAAGCGCTTTTTAAATTAAGTTTCTGCTTATTAAGTGTGAAATTTATATTGGGTAACGTTATTTATTAGAATTTGTTTATAATTTTTCAGATAAAAACACCCATTGAAGTTGTCGATGCGACGCAAACGCCAATTCGCATAGGAATGGAGAAGGATAAACCAAAAAATTCACACCTCGTGAAATTATATGGCTTTCATTTAAATGAGCAAGAGGTATATTTATAGATAGAAAAACATGCAATTTGAAATTTTTAATAGATGATCGAAGCGGTGTCAGTACTGAAATTCTCTAATTTTGTGTGTCCAATTAATTAGGTATTGTAAAAGCATGTACGGAAATCAAACGTGAATTTTTAGCAGTGTATCTTCTAGATTACCTAGGAGATAGTGCACATCACTGGGTCGATGTAGACAGAGGGTCTTTTTAATTATTTGAAAAATAGGCGAATCAATTTGTTTCAGACTACAAGGTTGAAGCCAATTCATGCGAACGCATTTCGTCCAATAACTTGAATAATCTTAATTTATTAATAAAAAAGAAAAACGACAAAAACTGGTTTTGAGATAATGCTGAAAAAATTTAAGTTCACCTTAGTAGTATTTTCAGAGAAATACGCGACTTTAAAATTATGTAAGCGTATGATAAATATTACTAAAGGCCTTAGCTAAAATATTCGATGTTTTAGAATTCTTGAATTTAAATAAATAAATTATTATCAATAATTTTCCTGAACGCGTTATTTTGTCAACACTGGGTTGTAAACAGTGGGTCATGCAAGATTTTCAAGATTTAAATTGGCAATCCTTGTGAAACAGAATTATCTGCTATTTAAACGCTTCATATTACATTTTGTGTTGTTTACTTGTTTATAACCAATAACCATCACGATTGAAAAAAGTGGAAACATATACTATAACTGCTGATAAAACTACCATTTAAGTAAACAATTCCATTTTCCATTTTGCGAAGTGAAATTGTTAAAAGCAATTATTTCTTTCTTTTATGTATTGAGTACTAGTCACCTTATTACATTGCAATCATAACTATAAGCAAGAGTAAGATCAATTTTTAAAATTCGCGCGTAATTGTGAACATACCTAGAACAGTTGAGGAGCTTAGTACCAATATCTTGTATTTTTCCATCACACAGGAAACGTAATCTGGGCATTAAATTATTTTTTTTATATTATTATTATTACTTAAATCGACTATTATGAACATGTTTTCTTACGATTTCGTGAAAAATAACTTTGTTAACAAGATACAAAAGAAAATGTGGTTCTGAAACTGTTAAACAGTGTTATAACGGGGCGAACCACTGATGCCAGCCCAGGAAACAAAAGTCGATTGGATGCATTTGAATCGGCTGTAAAAATTATTTGAATCGAGATTCTTGAAAGGTAATTGCCGATTGCGACCGATTGGTTATAAAAATTGATATATCGGATGAGACCGATTGAAAAAAGGCTGCGTGAATCAGACGAAACACATTCTAGAATCCAGGTTATATCTGCGAAAAATAAAAATTGGTATAAAATCTTTTCCGACTTTATACCATAATCCACTGTTTTATTCTGCCGGATCTTCCAGCATTCATTCCTTTTGAGAATTATGCAATTTTAGCATGAAGAACATGGGCCGCAAAATTAACGTAAATAAAACAAAAATCACGGTATTTGTGGGAAAAAATGAGAAAACAATGTGCAACATTGTCCTAAATGATGACAGAGTAGAACATGTTGACAAGTTCGTATATCTGGGTAGCCTATTCACTAGCGACGGAAAAATAGATGGGGAGTTAGATAGGCGCATAAATAAGGGTAAGCAGGTTATCGGTAGAGCAGGGTCCATTCTCAGAAATAAAAACATATAAAAAAAAATCTAACATGGCATGAAACCTCTGCGCACAATATGCGGGAAAACACTGATGGACAAAGTCCGAAACGAGATAATCCTCCAAGAATCTGACACAGGAGAGACACTAGTTGACGTATGGGAGAAAAATCAGCTAAGATGGTTCGGACATCTTGAAAGAATGAAAGATGAACGACTGACCAAATAAGTGTATCAAGGTAAAGTAAATGGCTGAATGCCCAGAGGTAGACCGCCGAAAGAATGGTTAGAATCTGTGAATGAGACATTAATCCGAAGAGACATAAGAAGCCATAGGAACACAAGAGCTTGCATGAAAAAATGCATGGACGTGAAGGAAGCTAGAGTAGTATGCCAGGACAGAAAAGTGTGGCGACAAACAGTTTGTAAACAGAGTGACAATAGAGTGAATGACGCCTAAAACAAAGACCTTGGATACTAATGGGCCCAAGTGGGGAACCACACATAACAATTTTGTGAGGCTCTTCACTTGGGGTGATCGCTAGAGAGATTGATCAGCAACCTGGGTTGGAGCAATGTTGCGGAACGAACGTGTCGTTTAAATAAATAACACGAGAATTCTAGATCAATCTAAAATATCTATACCTTACACCTATATATCTATCTACCTTATACCAATATACCCATCTACACACTACTATTTTCCAACCGAGCAAGTCACACCTACCCGAAAGGGAAATGGCTTAATGGTATAATAATAATAATAAATATGAAGGGCAATGAACGCGACGCTTTTCGTTCGACATCGCTAAGTGACGCCGAACTGAGCATATAGTGTCCTTATTTTCATAAAAGCCCACGATTTCACGTCGAAGAAACAATTAATTCTCCACCAGAAATTTTGTCTCAATGTAATGTTAGAAATCACATCACGAGAAACGAATGCTCGAGATATCGACAAAGAAACACGAAGCAGCCGTTAGGATCTCTTATTGGCTCTTGGAGCACCACGCCAATTGACACCAACGACTGAACGCCATTGCCTCCTCAATATCTCAGCTGATATTGCAGATTTGATTATAAATTGATATTGCTTATTAATTTATAATATATGCATATAATATCAACAATAATTCCTCATATTTTTATAATGATACTTGTATCTTAATACACTCCGCGCTCCCTTATACGACGAGCTCGGGACCGAGAATTTTCCCTTATACGACGGCGCAAGGGGGGCCCGTCTATGCCCTTCCACTTACAATACCAACAATCGCACGTGGTCGTGCGCATGCGCGTTGAATCCTGTGTCACTAACAGCTGACTACATCATATGTAAGAGCGAGACTATTTGCTTCCCACGCGAGCTTTGAGCGGAAGAGTGGGGCTGGTGGAGAACGACCATTCCGTCGTATAGGGGAGCGGCAACTGGTCTTATAATGGAGCGGACGTATAGGGGAATGTCGTATAAGGGAGCGCGGAGTGTAATTTAAATTGACAACATTTTTTTATTTAAATCCATTACTCTCAACCCTTACCGATTCACTTCCATACAAATGATTATAAATCTAATCTGCCTTTTAGTATTCACTGGATAAAACTAGACTTTGCCGTTTCATTGACAGAATTTTTCAATTTTAAGTTTCCTATTGGATACAACATCCACCATACTCTGTTTTATAGAGATTTCAACCGATTCATATGCCCGTGCAATTACACCAGAGACTCGATAGATGAACAATCTCGGGGGTTGCCTGAAAATAGCCTTCTTCATATAACGCGTACAGCGACACGTAAACAGACAGGGCCGCCTGAACCGTTTCCATAATATTGCGCAATCTATTTGACTGCGTAGTATAGTGCATGCGTCCCTTCAGAGGCGGAGTCGCAACCGTCTCTCACCCTGCCCCCTGAGAAACTGCGCGGACCAGCAATTCTAGGAATTCATATAACGCGTCTGTTCGCGCGTTCAAATAGCGAGTCTCTGGTGTACTTAGGAAACGCTTATTGGAAAAATTTGAGGTAAGTCGGTCAGATTCGGCTCCATAGAACGAACAATCCATCAAATCCGAACTCACCGATTCACTGCTATCTACTCATTTGACCGATTCAATATTTTACAAACCGATAGACCGCAATTTGCGTGAATCCGCATTCTTAAATGTTCCGATTCAAAAAAATTTTATTGAATCGAGTCTTTTTTCCTGAGAGGCGACGTTAGAAATTAGAACAATTTACTGTGTCAGAAAAACTTTAAATTTATATAATCTACTATACAAAAAAATCATGCTTATCACATCTCCATCACGTTTTTAAGTTAAAAATTTTTGTATTGAAGTATTCAACTTTACAAACTTCATCAAATTTGCTTATAATTACGACTTTGAAATTTACCCGATCCACTGACAGCCACTCTCCCTTATGTGTACAAACTTCTCTCCACAAAACGGCCAATATATCCAGATAGAAGGCAAAGTCTGTTTGGAAAGAGTGAGTTATTGTCATTTAGATTCCAAATAGAACCCAACAGATTTTGCTTTCCTGTTAGGTTGAGTTTGGAATTTTCAACAGACGATAAGCTGGTTTCTGTTTGGATTTCCTTAATAAGCCCAATCGACCTCAGATTCTGATGGGTTTCCATTTGGAATTTCCAACAGAAGCTAAACTGGTTTATGTGGTTTCTCTTGGGATATCCAAAATAAACCCAACCGACACCGGAATCTAATGAATTCTGTTTGGACTTTTCAACAAACGCTGACCTGGTTTCAATTAGTTTCTGTTTGGATTGTTTGGATTTCCAAAAAGACTTTTATTGATTTCGCACTAAGTCCCTACTTCTATTGGGATCTTCTTTAATGTTCCAATAATGTACCCTACATATTATGGGTATATCACATACATATTGTTGCCAAGGGAAGATAACTTCTTCTGAAAATGGCAACAAACCATGAGAATGTCGGCAACGGAGCATTTTTTATTATTATTATACCATAAGGCCGACTCCCTTTCGAGGTTAGCGTAATTCGATCGGTTATGTAGCCTCGCTAAACTACTGGGGACAAAAGAATTTATTGGGTTGGCCAGAAAGTCTTTATCGTTTGCATAGTTTTATTTCGCAATGCTTTCTACAAAATTACAATGAAAAATAATCTATGATATATGCAAAAAAAAGACAAAGATGGTGCATATATCATAGATTAGTGTTCATTTTAATTTTATAGAAAGCATTGGGAAATAAAACTATGAAAACGACAAAGCCTTTCTGGCCAACCCAATATATTATAAGTGTAAGCAAGGGACGCTTAGAAGAAGGGGTAGGTTTTAGATTAATCTAGAAGTCGCGTGTTGCTTATTCAAACAACATGCTTGTTTCATTCAGCATTCATTTACATACACTGTTAAAAATGTTTGCAATTTTAATATACATTTAATATACATTTGTATATTAAATCTAAAACCTAGGTATACGGAATCGCCATTAAGAGACTATGTTGTTAAATTTCATATACCGCATATTGATCATTTATCAGAAAAGTCCGATATTTGCACTTTACAAAAATTAAAAACAATTCTGGCAGCAATTTTCAATTATAAATGATCAAAAAGAATATTTTCTCCTAGATGAATGTAAACTACACTGGTTTTTCAGAGACAAGTTCAATTAAACAAATAATTAAGAAACCTAACCTCCAAGCACCTGTACTCACGTTAAAATTCTAACGTTCGCAGCGAATTTTAAGAATAATTCCACCTGTACGTTGCACTTTAATTGTAAGTAAGAATTTAATCGACGAATGTAAGGTTATTGCTTTAGTTTTTAAAACTTGACAAGATCTGAAGGTATCAAAGGACTTGTTGTTTTCACGCATTCTGTTTTGCCGACTTTAATATACGTGTATATTAATTTTACAACATGATGGTATATTAAAATTAATGTACGGTATGTGCAAATGACTTTACTCACATGTATATTAAATTTCGATCAGATTTTTTTAACAGTGTAATATAGTAGAGTAAGCCCTTGCTTCTTAACTTTAACACCGGAAATGAGGGTAGTGAATCAAATCTTATCTAGCCTTAGAAACGCGGGGATTACTTACATTCAAAAAGACTGACATGGAGAGGTCGCGAGATGTGTTTGTCGTCGATTAGACTGGGGTTTCACAGGATGGAAGTACATGAAAATCCATTAGATGAGTATTTTTTCTTTCGATCCAATGGGCCTTAGTTTCCGAGATTTCGAGGAGCGCTCGACTCGCCATTGTTGCCGGTACATACATCGACGCCTCCATTCAATAAGAGTCTATGTGCTGACAACGCCGTGCATGTGCCTATTCCTTATGCTCATACGCAGAGCATAATCTCATACACGGTGCTGTCAGCAGATAGACTCATATTCGATGGAGGCGTCGATATGTAATTATGCGCGAAGTCCGAAGTCCAGGCTCTATACAGTGTCGAGTCCAGCGCCCGAGCGCAAATACTCAAACCTTGATATCTCGGAAACTAAGGCCCATTGGATCGAAAGAAGAAATGCGCATCTAGTGGATTTTGATGTATTTTCACCCTATAAAGTCTCAGTCGAATCGGCAATGTACATCTCATGACCTCTCCTTGTGAGTGCTTTATTACAGTTTTTTTCCTCTTGTATGGTATTTTATGTCATACTGCTTTGCTCATCTTTCGATAATTATCAGCTACGAATATACCAGAAATGCTCGTAGATGGGTTCTCTAAAAATATCACTACCGCGTATTCGAGGCCTGACACCACTGTCAAGAAAAAAAGTAGAAGATTTGCTCTCTCAAAATGAACCAGTGAAATCTCACTGATTTCCATTGAAATCTCACTGGTAGAAGCAGCCAGAAGTGTGTCACTGACAATCAGTGATAATACACTGGTTTATTCAGTGGAGTTCCGGCACTGGTTCAATCAGTGAGGTTCACTGGTTTCTCAGTACCAATAGTCATCTGGCCGTACGTCTTGTTGCCTGTCAGTTGTTTAGGTATGGCACTTATCATTCATCAATATTGTGGTAACAGTTGTAAAATTATCTTTTAAAAACCGCACTTTACTTCACAACAATAAATGAAGGCCGGGCTGCAATATAATGGGATATAATATGTTGCGCCTAATTGTGGGAAGTCCCGTCGTTATGTCAACGTGTCGCGTCCCTCAAAGTCAAATCCAAGTGGCCAGGGGCCTTCCCACTATCAAGCGAAAGATATTATATCCCCTGCTCATTGCAGCCAGGCGCCAAATATTTATAACACAAACTTTAGTACACAATGAGGTTCGTTTTCACTCGAGAAATGCTAAGACCTGACAGGCGACGCGCGCGTACCAGACGACTGGAGGTTCATGTCTTTCCCGCGTGGAGCGCTATATCACTGGTTCAATCTATCATTTGGCGTCACAGGTAGAATCAGTAGCGCTATTTTAGTTCAGTCACTTACTGGTTCATTCAGTTAAAGTGGAAAAATCACTGGTTCACCAGTGATAATTCAAAATATTGATTCAACCAGTGAAAATTTCACTGGTTCAGTTTAAGAGAGTGCAGAGACCTGATAAGGGCGTTACGAAGACTGTACAGTGTACACGGAGTATTCTACACACTAGTCCATCATTAAGCACAGTTCTCTCCCATTGTTGTGAAACGTGCTTGTAGCGATAGTTAAATCATGCAGTGTTTTATGCAATTTTTTATTCATTATATATTGTATCTTCGTTTAGCAAGTAGTCAGAGGCATGTGTGGGAGATGTGCCTTTATACAGGGTGTCCCAGACTCAAGTTTCCGGACTTACATGTATAGCTGTATCGAAATAAATAAAAAATCGAAAATTCCTTTTCCAAAAATCAGTTGAAGTTTTAGTTTTTGAATCATAAAATATTTAGGCTGGACCAATCAGGAGCGCGGTATAAACAGAGGTGCGTGCGTGAGTGAGAGTCCAACGTAGTGTTACTGAAGTAAGCGTCGAGGTGGGGTTAGTGACGGGAAAACAGCGGTCACTACACTTCTACACTGTGTTGAACTCCCGCTCACACACGCACGACTTTTTATACCGTGCTTCTGATTGGTCCAGCTTACATATCTTATAACTCAAAAATCAAAACTTTAACTGATTTTTGGAAAAGGAATTTTCGATTTATTTTTCAATTTAACATTCAATGTCCCTATGAATACCTGTTAAAGAACCGTCCTCAACTGAAAATTCCTATACCAGAACCTCGGCAAATCTTGTACATATTCCTGTACAGGTTTGCGCACACGAATCCGTACAGAAAATTTTGACATTTTCTGTGCAGGAATTTGGCGAAGGGAATTCTACATGATTTCTGCAAAGGAACCTGCATCGACAAAGGAACCTTTAGAAGGATCCTGTACGGGCTCCTTTTCGGAGTAAATTGAGGTGCAGGTTCTTATACAGAAACGCGTATAGGGTCCTTTGCACTTTACAGAGAATCATCACGAAAACTCATGTTGCTATGAGAGATAAAGTTGCCTTTCTTTTAGTCTCTTGATCATCCAACTCATTAGCGAGAGAGCCAAAGCAATAGCGAACCCTAGTGGATTCGGTCTTATGCAGTTTCATGTACGGGATCTTGAACAAGTCCCTATACATGAACCCGCGCCTCAATTTATCACGTGTAGGAACCTGTACAGGATCTTTCAAATGTTATCAAGTATACATATTCCTTTGCTCGATCATGTACTGCAGTTCCCTTCTACGAATTCCTGCACAGGTAATGTCAAGATTTCCTGTAGGAGCTCGTGTTCTTGAACCTGTGCAGGATCATGTACATTGTACAGGATCCTTCAAGGATCCTGTCCACGATTTTTCGGATGAGACTGTATGTATATTGTGTTTCTATTTCTTTAAATATTTAGTATATATGTTTCTCATTTAAGGATCAGTTGGCACCATTAACAGAGACGGATATGAGCATCGTCAGTTCATGTTATCAAAGGTTTTCTAGTATTTCCAAAGAGGATGTCTTCTGTAGTGAAAACTATAAAAACGGGCAAGGAAACGTCATTAGTGTCCTGACTGGAACTTCCGTAGTACGTAATGGAAAACTTGTGGGACTTGTTGCAAACATGTATTATGCAGATAGTGTCAAAAAATATTACATAATATTAAACATTGTCGACATACATACTTGGATTAGTAGCACTATATTTCAAATGTCTTAAATCGGATTGTTGTCGAAAATCAGGTTCTTAAATCACTTTATTTAACATGCATATTTACATCTATAATTATATTCGAAAGCTTATTTCTTGTACATTTTAAAGCGTTTTTTATGCAGATAGTGTTTACAGTTATTACATAATGTTAAACATTGTCGGCGTAAAAATTGAATTAGTATCCTAATTCGGATAGTGGTCGGAAATCAGTTTGTTATATCACTTTATTTAATGTACATATTTACATCTATAATTATATTCTAAAGTTCAATTCTCGTATATTTTTCTACTTTATACTTGCAATTAATGTTCATCGTTAGTCCAACTTACACCCTGTATTTTAAATATAACCTTTTTTCTCCCGGAGATGAAGCCAAGCAGAAAAAGTGACTTTCCGTCCGCTTCGCATCCCCTCAAAGGCATACTTTCGATGTGGACTCTGGACAAAAATGAGCAAAAGCCGATAAGCGCTTTCTTTCTGATCTTGATGCACATTGCACAATGTACTCATTTTTCCCGACTTCACTAAAATGGCCATATTCCTTGCCTGCAACGCCAGAGCGAAACCGCTTATTCTTAACCAGTGACGACTGCGCATGCGCAGTTTGCCACGTATTTGCAATATGTCTTGATTACTGCCTCCTGGAGCAGGCATGCCCAACTCGGGGAAATTCCCTGCGAGAACACATGTTCCGCGTCCCTACTCTTTCTCCTAGAGAGCGAGAGATGTGGTAGACGCATGCGCGTGGTAGTCGCGTACGTACGCGTCTACCACGCGC
>CAKNYM010051345.1:125020-143503 GCA_932195095.1 Andricus curvator | reverse complement strand
TAAAAAAATCAATTTGACCTTGAAATGACCGTGAAGGTCATGGTCAAGATCAAAATAAAGGTCACCATTGAATTCCTTGTTGAAAGTTCCTTCAAGAATGACGTTGATCGCCCTGAAAAATATCTTACCTGAGGAAATATTCAGTCGTCCCGGGACTTTTTGGACGGAACGAACAAATTGATATGCCAGCTCTTATGCATATGCATTATCTGACGTGTGGCGATATCAAGGGCCGTAAGCTTGTTCTTCGTCGATTGAACCACCCCAAACGAGTAGAGTAGAACCGGCCCTGCTGGAAGTAAACGGATTCAAAAGGGTATGAATTAGCGCATTTAAACGGATGGACATTTGTTATCCGTTCGAATGAGCACATTTCATCCTTTTCAATCATGTTCTATACTTTGTTAGATTTTTAAATAATTATCCGTTTGAATAATTTTCAATACGTGAAGTGGAATTTAATCCGCCCCTATCCGTTTCAGTTCGAACTTTTTTATCCTTATCTATCCGTGAGATGGTGTCCTATTTACCCGTTTTAACCCGTCTTCAACAAAAAATATTGTATCCTTATGTATACTTTTCAATCCATCTTCAACTAAAAATAAGCTATCCATATCTATCCATTTGAATCCGTCTTTAAGTAAAAATATAATATCCATATCTATTCGTTTCAAACAGTTTTCAACTAGTGATACTATATCCGCATCTATCCTTTTGAATCTGTATTGAACTAATAATATTCTATCCTCACGTATCAGTTTGAATGAAAAAAATTCTATCCGTATGTATCTGCAGCGAAAAGTATAATGCTAATTCGTATTTGATAGAAAATCACGAATTATAACGGACAGTCAATACGTTTTTTGAAAAAAGGATTGAAGAAGGATAAGTAATGATTGGCACGGATTAATGTTCTATACGGTTACATAATGATAAAAATCAAAGTAGTTCGCGGATAGACAAGGATAAGGTGACGGATAGAAGGATTGAGGAGGATAAGCATTGATTGTCACGGATACCTTTTCAATCCGTGATAAGTGACGAGATAAAATCGAAGTAGTACGCGGATAGAAAAGAATACGGTAACGGATAGAAAATTATGGATTTGAACAGATAGGCAATACATTTCATGGTGAAAGGATTGCAGATGATAAGAAATGATTGGTACGGATTTAGATTCTACCCGTGTGACATAACGAGAAAAATCAAAGTAGCTCGCGGATAGAGAAAGATAGGGCGACTCAAGAAAGTCAATATGTGTAACATAATTTCACAAAAGGAGTTAAAACGGGAGAAATATGTTACAACCAATAAACCACGTCGCCCTCTTTAAAAGACTGATAAATAATAAAGAAAAGAGAGCGAGGTGGTTTGGTTGCTTCTTTTCTTTTTTGCTTCTTTTTTCAATTTTCATATAACTGTATCTAATGAGACGATTACTGATTACTTCACAAAAATGATATTTAGAAACCTATTTCTCTCATTTTAACTCCATTATGTTACACAAATTGACTTTCTTGAGTATATATATTTTTTAAGCTTATTTTTTTTAACATACTTCTTTTTAAGCCTTTTTTTCAAATAATGTTCATGTTACGTGGATTAAAGGAAAATATGTAAGAATGCCTACATTGCTTATTGTAGGGGTTGAAGTAAGGGGTGAAGTTGAACATGTTTAAAAAATCGATGACCTTTTGCTTTTCTTTTTGCTGAATCTCAAAGGGAAATCATGATACCGATGACAAATTTTTTTAAATTGCAGTAAATGGAATGCAGATTAAGGCACAAATTATTAGGATACCATCAAACCCTAAATTAGAAGTTGAAATAAGGTGTAAGTGGCTAAAAATCAGAAAATTCGCTGAAAAACATTGTAAAGGGTTTTCGTGGGTGTTAAAAACGATTCTAATAACCATTTCTTCAAAATCATCAACTGTATGGATGGTCTCTCGCTATCATTCTCCTTTCTAGAGGTGGAAATGGATAGCGAGAATCTGAAAACGCGAAATATCGCAGAATAGAATTGCAAATGGCTTTCGTGGGTGTTGAATATCATTTCGACAACCATTTCTGCATTATTCTCTACTGTGTGGATGGTTCCTCGTTCCCCCACTCTAGGGAATATTCGAAGAAGGCATTCTGAAGACTTCATATTTTTTCGTGACATGACCTTAACAGTTAAATATATGTCATTTGTTATGTAATATAATTTATTCTAGAACCTCAGCTGTTTTTGGGTACACCTGAGAATATGAAATAAAAACAAATAGTACAATCTCGAATGAGTTATGATAGAGCAAAAATGCGTCGTGCAAGAAACCCCTAATTTAGGGGTTGATGGTATCATAATAATTTTTTTCTCAATCTGCATTACATTTACTACAATTTAAAAAAAAATTTGTATCGATATCATGATTTCCCTTTGAGATTCAGCAAAAAGAAAAGCAAAAGGTCATCGATTTTTTAAACATGCTCAACTTCACCCCTTACTTCAACCCCTACAATAAGCAATGCAGGCATTCTTACATATTTTCCTTTAATACACGTAACATAAACTTCATTTTAAAAAAAATTTGTTGAGTTATCTCTATTCTTTTTCGTTATATTAGATTTTAAACCAGAAAAATGCTATTTGACCTATAGTGGGGCACAGGGGGCAATGACCCCCTTGTAATCGACCAGGGAGGGGCAAAGTATTGATTTGCCACCCTCTGAAATTGAATGATGAAATTCATCGAATCGTCGGAACTGGAAATCTTGCAATTGTTTCTTGCTTTGCTCAATCTTTGAAATCTATCTTGAATCTTTGTGAAATAATAGAAGTCTTCCTGAAATCTTTTAAATCTATCCGAAATTTTCGTAACATCTTTGTGAAATATTTGGTAATATTTGTGAAATTATTTAAATCTTTGGAAATCCTTGTGACATATTTAAAAGTATTTGTAATATTTGTGAAACTATTTAAATCTTTTTTAAATCTTTAGGAAATAATTGAAATCTTTTAAACCTAACCGAAATTTTTGAAATCTTTGGGAAATCATTGAAATCGTTATCTCTTTGTAATCTATCTGAAATCTTCGTGAAATAATTAAAATCTTTCTGAAATCAGTTCAGTTCATATTTGAAATATTTGGTAATATTTGTGAACTTATTGAAATCTTTAGGAAATCATTTAGGTCTTTATGAACTCTTTTAGATTATTCGAAATCTTTGGGAAATCATTGAAATCTTTGTGCAATCTAAGAAATTTATCTGAAAACTTTGCGAAATATTTGAAATTTTTGTTTTATCATTGAAATCTATTTGAAATCTTTGTAAAATAATATAAGTCTTTGTAAAATAATAGATGTATTTGTGAAATCTTTTAAATCTACCCGAAATCTTTACAAAATATTTGAAATCTTAGTGAAATCTTAGGAAAATCATTGCAATTTTGTCAAATTTTTGGACATCTTTGCAAAATATTTGAAATATTCGGTAATATTTGTGAAATTATTTAAACCTTTGTGAAATCATTGAAATCTTTAAAAATTTTGTGAAATCTTTGGGAATTCTTTAAACATCTTTGCGAAATATTTGAAATATTTTTTAAATATTCGGTAATATTTGTGAAATTATTGAAACCGTTGTGAAATATTTGAGAAATGATTTCAGTCTTTTAAATATATCCGGAATCTTTGAAATCTTTATGAAATCATTAGGAAATCATTGAAATCTTTGTTCAATCTTTGAAATCTACCTGAAAACTTAGGGAAATCATTGAAATCTTTGTAAAATCTTTGTGAAATCTTTGTGAATTCTGTAAAAATATTTGCGAAATATTTGCAATCTTTGTGAAATCATTAGGAAATCTTTGTTCAGTCTTTGAAATCTATCTGAAATCTTTGTGAAACAATAGAAGTCTTTGTGAAATCTTTAAATTCTATCTGAAATCTTTGCGAAATATTTGAAATCTTTGTCAAATCTTTGGGAAATGATCGAAGTCTTTGTAAAATCTTTGTGAAATCTTTGTGAATTCTTTAAAAATCTTTGCGAAATATTTGAAACATTTTTGAAATATTCGGTAATATTTGTGAAATTATTGAAATCGTTGAGAAATGATTGAACTCTTTGTGAAGTATTTTTAATATATCCGAAATCTTTGTGAAATCATAAGGAAATCTTTGTTCTATCTTTGAAATATATCTGAAGTATTTGTGAAATCTTTTAAATCGACCTATCCGAAATCTTTGAAATCTTTGAAAAATTATTGCAACCTTTGTGAAATCTTTGTGAAATCTTTTAAATCTATCCGAAATCTTTGCGAAACCTGTGAAAATTTTGGGTAATTGAGATCTTTGTACAATCTTTGACATCTTTGTGAGATCTTTGGCACTATGAATTTTATATTTGTATTTATTATTTATTTATTATTTATGTTCAATTTTTACATAGTATAATAATTATTATTATACTATGTCCAAATTGTACAATTAAATATTATGAGTCTATGCCTCTGCCCCCTCTAGAAAAAAGGCTCCAACGCTTCTGCTTTTTTAAGTTTATTATTATTATATATATTTTTCTTTTTTTGAAAAAAATGTACATATTATTTTTTTTAAATTACACAACTAGCACTTACCGACCTAGACGAATGAAATTTCTTTTTATGTTCGATCGAGGGCGCCACCAGAATATTTTCTAGAATTAATTTCTGCAGTCGGTCAGATTTCATTGCGTTTAAAAGTTTCGCGATGTCGTCACTTCCTTGGCTCGTCGCGGTGGCAACCACAATTCACGCGTTCACGGCAATCACACACACAAGCATACACACCGCTAACCAGGCTGACCAGGCAACGTGTTGTGCGTCGCGATTCATTGCTTTTTTCGTGAAAATCGTAAGAGGAACGTTTTTTCAGTGTTTTTATAGTTTAGACAATTAAAAGTAATTCAAAGGACTCAAGATGCCGAAGGACCAAGAACAATTCGACGGAATGTTGCTGGCAATGGCTCAACAACATCAGGGTGGAGTGCAGGACGTAAGTAATGACATTTCACCGGTTTTTAGGTTAGGTTTTAATGTTCGAGAAATGGTTTAAAAAGACACATTTGGTATTATAAAAGGCTATAAACGCAATTGGAATTTCAGTACTATATAATCTTTTACGAAAGTTAAGATACTCGACTTATTTTCGCAAATCGTCTGTTGTTAATATCGTTTTAACAACTAATTCTCTACAAAATTTTCATTTCTTTGAACTAATTAGCGTTTTAATTATTGACCAACTTAAGTATTTACGCCGTATTCCTTTTAAATAATATCATCCTATACGCAATATTTTTCATTTAAAGAGATTATTAAAATTTAACCTCACTTTTTTAACCTCCAATATCATTTGTTGTCTTTTCTTTTTTTGACAAAGTATACGAAATTTAACATAGAAATGGTCTTTCTGTCTGATTTACCATACTGGATTGATCATTTTTTAGATACACTAGGCAAACAAAATGGACAAACATTTTTCAGCTAATAAATCATCAAAAACTTCTGCTAGACCGATTGTAAACTTTAAATGTAGACATGAGAATGGCAGTTGCATAAAGACCATTTAGTTCTTCCTCCTTCAAACAAAGAAAATTGAAAAAAAATATTTACACCTAGAAACATTGCAAAGAATGACCTGTACTGCTATATTTTTGGCCAAAGTTTATTTCCAAGCCATGGTTTCGAAATTCATAAATACTTATATTCTAATACGAACCTCTTTCAGAATTTTGGCATATGTAAGAATATATATTTTGCACATATTTAACAGGTTCAAAAAAGGCTTTACTATATATTTTGATGATTTTGGCAGGAAATACGAAGTTTTAAATTTTATGAGATGGAAAACTGAATAAATAACATTATGTTTTTTCCTTCTCTCACTCAGAAAATATTTTTTATTGATGTTTTTACATCTTTAGTGTGAAGACCACAGAAAACTTTTTTTTTATTCTGCAAAATTTCATTTTTGGTCTTTATTCAGTTGTCATTCTTATGTCTTGAAATAATTTTAGCCTATACAGAATTCAGCCGGCCGAAAAAAGTTCACACGGCTAAGGCTTACGGAGATCGTGCACCCCACCACAGTGGTCGAATGATTTGCATAATTATGCAATGCCTCTTATTTACATTTGATTATTCTTAACTTTTCGTAAATATTATTATAAATATAATGATTGTTAATATTATTATTTATGGATTTAATCTTTTTAGGTTAATATTACTATCCTTTTATTTTATATTTATATTATATTCTATATCAATTTCTGCCTGAATAAATTGTTAAGTGAATGAAAAGAACATGCAAAGAATGTTAAAAATTGAATAATAACTTAAGCATGCATATATAGAATAAATAAACAGTTATGAAAATATTAAAATTAAAAGAAAGAATATATAGTTTTCGAGGTAATTAAAAAAAATGATTCGTTTGAATGTTTCCTTTTGCTCTTAAATTTAAACAACTTAATTTATTCTAATTGATAATGAATTATTAACTGATACGTAAACTTATTTCTGTAAATTTTTGGAATCTTCAACTGTTTTGGATATTTAATTTAAATGTATTGCTTACTCACAGAAAAAGCTGTCTAGTGATAAGAAATGTTGAATTTCATATTTTAACTTACAATGACTTAATTTGTGAGTCAAAAGAATACTTTTCAACTAGTAACTCACAAGACGCAGACGGTGTAAAACTAAAAGGTCAAAAAATGTGCAAAAATTCAGGCGCCGGATGCAAAAAGGAGATATAAAATTATTTTGCTGGAGTGGGGAGGCCCCTGGGCACTTGAGAATAAACTTTCGAATTTTAATTTTTTAAATACGCATTCGTATCAATAATTCAATTGCGCATCTTTCTCTTCAAATAGAAAAAGTTGAAGCTTTTATAGTTTTTGAATTATTTACAAAAAACTGTGTTTTTATCTTATTAAAATATTTCGCCTTTTTTCACTTCAACTCGCGACAAAATCGGAACTTTTGAATATTTTTAGTGAAATTCCTAAGAAGTATGCATTGTCATCTTCTGCGACCGATGACGCTAATAAAAGTTGAAAACCCTTCTAGAAATAATTAATTGAAAACAATTCAGAACGATAGAACGAAATTTGAATTGTTTCTAATCGTGTTTCTTAATTGTGTGTGCACGATTGGGAACGATTAAGTGTTGCAAAGTTTCAATCGTTTCCAATCGTTCCCAATCGGGCCAATCGGTAGTAGGATTCCGAGGTTATGAAGTGGCAATTTGATGGCAGCACTTTCGTCTCGCGGGAATTATTTGAAAACATTTATTTACTTTTTTCGAGACAACACATTTTAAGCAATATGTTCATGAAAAAAATTAAATAAATGTTTTGTAATAATTTCCGCGAGCTGAGAGTGCTTAATCAACTTAGAGATCAACTTAGAGTGCTTAAATCAACAAATTTGCCAATGTGGTGAAGTTTTTTCATCAAATTATTCATTTCATTGTCTATAATTTTGTATAAAAAACGTGTAATTTATTATATAAATAACTTAAAGTATTTTACGTACAGAACAATTAAAATTAACTGAGAGTAAAGCTATTCAGATTCTTTCACATCTTCTAATATCCTACGGATATTAGCAATTTTACTTGTTAATTCGTCACCCTGTGTCCCACTATCACTCTCATTCGAAGATTCATCATTTTAATTTAAAATTCATCTTTTTTTGGTGAAACTTCAACTATTTCGTTGAAAATCGATATTTTGCATTTAAAAATTAAACTATTTATTTGAAAATGTATGTACTTTGTGGAAAATTTGACTTTTTTTGTAAAAAAATAATCTTTATGACTGAAAATTCATCTTTTTGGCATAAAATTCAACTATTCTTTTTCTTTGAATGTTTTTTGGTTGATAATTTGTTTTTTTAATGAAAATGTAACTATTATTCCAGTAAAAAATTCATCTGTCTGGTTTAAAATTCAACCATTTCAGTTCAATATTCACAATTTTATTTGAAAATTCATCACTTCGTTTGTTTGCTTAAACGTTAATTTTGTAAAATTGAAATTTAATTATTTAAGTTTTGGTTGACAATTTATATTTTTTAGTAAAAATTAATTTTTTTGCTTGAAAATTCAACTGTTTCAGTTCAATATTCATTGTTTCAGTTGAAAACTCTTATGTTTGGTTTAAAATTAATTTTTTTTTACTAAAAATGTTACTATTCCATTTTTGGGTAAAAATTATTATTTTTTTGGTTCAAAATTCAACTATTTGGTTGAAAAGTTGTCTTCTTTAAACAACAATTCAACTATTTTGTTAAAAATTTAAAATAAATGTTTGCGTTTTGCAGCAAATATGAATATGTTACTTTTAGTTGACTGGGGAAATTGAAAAACTTGACCGGGAATTTGAAATCGTCCGCCGAATCGCCACCCTTGAAAATGTCTGTGCTTGGGGAAGGAAAACCAGTTGTTGCGATGATTCCTGCATGTATTTAATACAATTTTGAACTATTTTACCTCTAAATACTACCATTTTTAATGTTTAAATTTAAAAATAGTTTAATCTGTAACAGTTTTTAAATAGTTAAATTTCCAAGTCCATTTCTGTCAATTATTGTTAATTTATTTAACTTTTTAATTACATAAAGCCTTCTGAACAATCTAATACTATAAAATGAAAAATTTGAAACCTTTAAAATTCAAAGATTTTAAGATTAGGCATTGCAAACCGAATTATTTGGAATATTCAAAATTGAGTATTTTAAATATTTAAAACTAGAAATTTTCGAGAATTTTAGATCAAACTTATTTATAAATTCAAAATTGTTATGCTGCAAGACATTTAAAAAGATTGGATAAGTTTTTCTACTAAAAATTAAAATAATTTAATGAGTTACCTACACTATATTTAGTCCGAGTTTCAAAATATTGGCGCCATCCTACGTTCTAATGATTCCAATCGTTTTCAATTGGATATCCATTATTCTGAATCAGAGGTTAAGTTGTCACTACAGCATTTTGATATTTCGATAATTATTTACAAGCGGTTTTTTACGCTTTCAAACAAAAAAATGTCAACAATATGAATTTAAAAAGAAGTAAATAAACTTTTTACAATAATATACTCGCTAAATCAAACTACAACTGCCTACTTGATAAAGACACTACATCACTGTCACACCGTTAGATGGCATGATTTTTACGTACCGTTAACCCACAAAATTTCGACTCATTCGGTATACCGCCTGAACAAACATTCTATTTTTTGTACTTGAAATTTTTGTTAAATTGTTAAAAATTTAATTTTCAACCTATAAACACGTGCACGTCATGTGTGTTACAAACGAAAACTACAGAGGGCGCACTGCAGGCAAGTGCATTTACTCAATTCAACCCGATTTGAAAAAATTGACACAATTAGCAACAATTTAAATCGATTCAACTTTTGATCACTCTTAATCGTCATGAATCGTGTCCAATCGATTATTTCTAGAAGGGAATGTTTATTTGAGAAAAAGTAATTTGTTGTTGAGGCGTCGCACAATTCGTGCACAAACAACTTTGATCGTTTCGGGAGTCGAGCGAATCTTGAGCAAGCAAAAACTGCCAGTGAAAAAGCTGGTCAGGAACGTTCAAAGAAGTTTTCTGGAAATTTTTACCTAAATTGAAATAGTATTTAACAAGCTGTTAATGTTTTAATTTTCCGGCGCGATCGATTATCTCCTACGTAGGCTGCGCCATTCCCGGAAAGCCGTTGTTGTCCCAGAGTAGGCCATTTTTTTATTGAAATCCAATAAAACATGGAAAGTCATGGTTTATAATAATTCTTTTGTTTTATTTCTGATTAAAATATTTCAACGTTGCCACTTCTAGAGATATGAGCTTCATGAAATTCTTAAAAATAAATAATTTGTACACATTCCCTTTCTTGTATCCCGCGTGTCCTCTGTCTCACCTCTATTTGTAAACATACCTGCATACACTTTCTGACTTTTTTAAACCAAAAATAATCGTTGCAATATTACCAGATATTTTCTTTTTTTAAAGTTATATCTGAATACGTATTATGAAAGCTGTAAAAAATTTCATAATATAAATGCAGTGACGGTTTTTACTTGACAAAAATTAGAGATCATTTTTAGAATAAATCTGCTATTATTTTAAAGTGATAATCATAAGCTTTAACTAAAGAAAGTTAGGGTAAATTGACCAGCAAATTTAGCTAACATTATTTTTTGAGTCAAAGTTAAAAATCTTTTATTTGATGTGTTTATTGAAATAATTAATATTTACCAATTAAAATCTGCGCTAAATATAGTATTTCCACTTCAATTTTTTTATTTTATTTGTCTTGAGTTTATTTATTATATATTTTTATTTTAATACTACCAAAAATTTAACACTAATGATTCTGAATTATCAATACGCATTTTATGTAACTTAGAATAAGTCCTGATTTTTCGTATTTTAAATAAAAATTATCTGTATCTGACCGGCCTCTGCGACGGAGTTCCACCTAACGTTGTGTAGTAACGGTTTACCGGCCGGACCGCAGCCTACGCGAGTGAAAATCAATCGCGTCGGAAAATTAAAACATTAACTGTTTGTTAACTACTATTTCAATTGAGCTAAACATTTTCAGAAAACTTCTTTGAACCTTTCTGACCAACTTTCTCACTGACAGTTTCTGCTTGCTCAAAATTCGCTCGACTCCCGAAACGATCAAAGTTGTTTGTGCACGAATTGTGCAACGCCTCGGCAAAAATCATTAACTTTTTTTCAAATAAACATTTTCAACTTTTGCTAACGTCATCGGTCGCAGAAGATGTCATTAGATACTTCTCATGAAATTTCCTTCAAAATATTAAAAAGTGCCGACTTTGTCGCGAGTTGAAAAAAAGGCGAAATATTTGAATCAGAGAAAAAAACAGTTTTTTGTAAATAATTCAAAAACTAAAAAAGCTACAACTTTTTTCATGAGAAGAAAAAGAAGCGAAATTTAATTTACCATGTGGATATATATTTAAAAAATTAAAATTCGAAACTTTATTCTCAAGTGCTCAGGGGCCTCTCCACTTTAGAAAAATAATTTTATATCTCCTTTTTGCATCCGAAGCCTCAATTATAGTCCCAGAAAATGGCAGCAAATCGATTGATTAAATATCTTTATTTAACAATAAGTAGAGTAAAACCATTGAAATTTCAAATTTGTAAATGATACTATGTGAGTGAAGTTTCGTTAGAATATTGATCGAGACAAATTTTTATTTCAATTTTTTGTTTTTATATAATAATTTGATTAAGTAATCGAAGTAGAGCATAAAAATACAAAAATTAGATTTACGAAGTCAAAAACGTAACAGAAATAAATTTTTCAATTCTCAAAGCATAAAGATTACGTTGTAACTTAGAGAAACTCGTTTTGCTTCCTAATTAAAAGCATAGATCATATTCCCACGTGAACATTCTTAAGAAGTGCCATAAAATTTAAAACCATAGACCACATTTCAACGTGAATATTCTTAGCACTAGACAACTAGGCAAGCTTCCCTGTGAAGCCAGGTTAGTGATTTTACCTGGAAACCTTGAAAACCCTGGAAATGACCTGGAATTTAATTTCAAGACATTGATTTTTTTAGTATCCACTTTCTTGATCTAATCCTTACATTATAAAGTAATGGAATTACAGGATGGCCGCTGAACTGGGAAATGACCGGGAATTTTTTGAGACCGGGAAATGACAATGAATTTATTTTTTGACACGGAATTTTACAAATTTTTAGAAGAAAAATCTATTCAATCACTTGAAATGTCACATAATATAATTCAATTTAAAGTAATTTACAATGTGTAAATCTACAATCTTTTATCATCAAAATTTTCCATTTTAGGTCTTTATTTTTAAAGGTACATTTTCAATTAAAATAATTGTAAAATACAGTTTTAAATACTTAACAATTAAAAATTAATAGCATTTGAAATTAAAATTTTTGACAAGAAACGTTTTAAGATGATCTACTGTAATTATAAATTATTTATTGATTAAAAAAATTAAGCTATAGTTCGATTATCAAAAATTGAACAATAATTTATTGGTCGAGTATTCTGTTTCAGCAAAATATGCCGGACAATAGAAAATTAAAGGGAGATCTTGATGACAGGTGGAGGTTATGTGTTATCTGTATGTATCTGTATTCCTTGCCGGATTTTAATTTTCTCTTCCGGCATATTTTTAATAACGTCATAATTTCCCGTAAATTATCATAAATTCCCACCAACTTCATAAATTTCAACAAATTTCCTCAATTTCTACAAATTTCATAACTTTCCACAAACTTCATAAATTTCCACAATAATCATGAATTTCCAGAAATTTTAGAAATTGTGGTAATTCATTCCACTTTTCATACATTTTTTACCATTATGGTAATGGATGGAAATATGTATATGATAATTTAAGGAAATTCATGGCAATAGATCGGTAACTTTTGTGACCGGTCACAGGGGCGCCTTCCCGCCCCCACGAGTAACATTAAAATCCAGAAAAGTATGACGGATCCGTATACATAACGTAATTTATTTTACAGGGCGATTCTAAATCTGTTCAAATAAAAAGAAATTACAGATTTTAACATTAAAAATTGAACTGTTTCAATTCGAAAGCTTTAGTAGTTAAGCAAGTGTAAACGTCCGATTGAAACTTTATAAACTGTTTTCAATTTTAAAATAATTTCAAATTAATAGATTCATAGTTAAACGCTTCTATTCATTTTCAAATCATATTCAAATATTTTTTCAGTCTGAGATATATTTTTAGCCCTTTCAAATTGAATTTTTTTAATTAAGAAAATAATAATAATTATTATTTTGTAATTTGGTTATCCTTTTGTATGTTTCGTTTTTAATAAGCTAAAATAAGAATTTATGAACATTTTTATATTCCTCGGGATGCACTTATCGATATTTTTAAAGATTACGGGTAAAAAAATACATTCATTAAACCAGAGATTCATAACTAAAAAAAATTGAAAGCGGTGTTAAATTCTTGAGCAAACGTGCTTTATTCAACTACAATAGTAATTTGTATATTTTAAGTATTGCACTCATTAATATTCTTCAGGATCACATGGTCGTAAAAAATTATTTCATTAGCTCAGAGCTGCAAAACTACAAAAATACACAATCTCACCAAAAACATCTACGATGCAAGATTTCCGCCAAGTAAAAATGTATTAGTACACAAGAGCTCCAATGTAAGGCCGACTGATTTAGTTCTTCCTAGAACTGCTGGCCCACGCAGTTTTTCAGCGCACAAGCAGTGTCAACAATGCGTCGCCACCACGCACCATTCGTCCAACGACGAATTTAGTGCCACGGCCACTGCGAGGCAACCCCCGCAACTGGCCTTATTTTGGAGTTCTTGTGTACAATAAGCATAGTTTGTCAAATCGTAGTTTGACAAATAATTCTAAAAGATATCTAAATCTTGAATTTTATTAAATTCAAAAAAATTGCAGAAATTTTGACGATGTATTAAGAGGGGGAAAAATGAAAACATGGCGAGATTTTTTTTTAATACTAATAATCTCGATAAGTTTTCATTTTTCTCCCCTTTCAAAACATTATCAAAATTTCTGTAATTTTTCAATTTAATAAACATTAAAAATTAGGTATCTTTTAGAATTAGGTACTTGAAAAACTTTGACAATCATAAACTATATTGATTGTACTGATAACTTTTTACTTGAGGGCCTTTTTTGCATCGGGAATTGTTTTGGTGACATTTAGTTTGCTTTTTATTTTAAATGTTATTAAAAAACGCCCCCCCCCCTACCCAGTAAAGCAACAAACTCCGTACATTCAAAATATGGGCTTTGTTGTCTCTGATCTTCGCGTGTTTGCAATACTCATGCTCGGGTAAAAAGACTGAGATTACCTCCTAAGTACATCATATACTATTATCTCTATAGGGCTCTCGAAAGATCAACCAATAACCATTGAAAATATTCTATTTCAGCTGCTCGATACGATTTTTAGTTTCTTGGCTAGAAAAACAGATTTCTATACTGGTGGTGGCGAAGGAGCGGCAGAAAAGGTATAATTCTCATATATTTAATTTTTTATATTAAGCCAGTAAGAGATCCATTTTTTCATGCCGTCTACATTTATAAGTTTATATTGTCAAGATTGATGCTGTCGCAAATAAATGTGTGAAAGTATGGGTGATACCATATCGAATCACTGTACCTAATGGGTTAATATATAGACGGTTCTTAAAATAAAGAAACGAATTTCCATACATGAAGCTTTTTAAAAGAAATTCGAGAGCATGTTATACGTAGAATGTTGCAATTCAATCAATTTCACGATTTTCGGATTTCAAGTCCAAATTAATAAATATTTGTTTAACGAAACTTTCAAAAAATATCAGTCAAACAGATGTTCAATTTTTTTAAATTTCTAAGAAAAATAACAGCGCATTGACGTCCGTTTTCATGTTCTGTACCATTTTCTGAACTTTTTTGTTAGCGAAAAATATTTATTATTATGGACAGAAACCTCGGGAAGCATAAAATGGAAAAAATAGCTAATGCTACTTATCATTTCCTTAAAAAAAGTTAAGCTTTTAAGTTAAATCTTAGTTTCAAGTACAGTTTTGGGAAACGTAACGTCGTTAAATTTTTAACGTTTTATTCCACTGAATAATTAAAACAATTTTCTGATTTTATAAAATTGATCTGCAGCTCGTGATGAGTATATTTAAAAGACACGAAGCAACAGCTGTAACAAAAACCGAGACAGAGAAAGCAGAGCGAGCCGAGCAGGAGAGGAAACGTCGAGAGAGACTTGAGAAGAAGCGAAAAGAGGAACAGGCCGCTGAAAAAATGGAAACCGACTCAAAAATTGTGGAGCTGACTGACGAGCAGGCTGCAAAATTACAAGAAGAAATAGACAATAAGGTGATTATTTTATTTGATCTCTGATCAGTTATTTTTTTTACCGTTATGTGTGGACGATTACGTCTCGACTCAATGCATCTTCAGCTTTTATGATTAACTGACCTCCTTTTAAAACCTGGAAAAATGTTAATTATTGTAAAAGACTTTTCGAAAGTATATATTTTTTTTAATTGGGCGAATTTTGAAAAAAAAAATAAAAATAAAAGGGTAGAGTGCAATTACTAATGTGTTTTTATACGCAACGGTTGCAATCTATTAATGGCTCAAAATTTATCTCAAATTTTTAAAGACAGGCTGAGAATTCTTTTTAGGTATTTTAATTAACCAGGGTGTTGAACGAAATACATTACTGTAATCTAAAATTCGTATAGCTGATAAAGCCTTTTGTGTAAGGCTGGCATGATTGACGCGTTTTATCAGCGTCTTTTCAGTTCTGAAAGCAGTGGTTTACACACCAGGAGGAGGGACAACGAATGCGCATGTGCGGAGTGGTGTGGTGTACGATTATGATCATAATCGTTCTCCACACATGCACATTCGCTGTCGCCCCTGCACGATTATAGGCGCATCAACCTAACCTCAAATGTCAGATGTGATAAACTGGTAAATCATACCTTTGTTATCACAGGTTTCTAAAATTTAAGTATTTTACATTACACATGATGTATGTTATAATATATTTAAAATATCATCCTGGTACTTGTAAAAAAATAAGGTTGCCAAATGGGATGTACATATTTTTTTTGATTTGTGAATCTTTTTCATGTTCTGTTTGCATAAAATTATTCATAAGAAAGTAAATTTCATTTAGATCTTACATAAAATAAAATATCGTTTGCACCAAGGAGGCAAACGTCTTTTTATCCTCGCATGTTTGCAATACTCACGCTCGGATAAAAAGACTGTTTGCCTCCTAATTACACAATACATTATTAAAGTCTAAAACCTATAGAAGATAATCAAATAACCTTATTTTTAGTTACAAACACGAAGTAGTATAAGGAGATCCAACTCTATGGGCCATTTCGGAAAATTGTATCCCCATTTTTCCGTGCCCACATCCTATAGCACTTCAGATAACGTATTCTAGCGCCTCTTGCGGAAAACCGTTATAACATAGGTTTTGCCGTTGGTTTTCAACAGTTTCAAATTTTCTCATGAGAGGCGCTACAATACTTAATCTGGTATGCTGTGGGTATGCTATAGGAAGTGGGCACGGAAAAAAGGGGGGTATCCTAATATTAGAGTTGTATCTCCTTATACTACTTCGTGGTTACAAATATGAATACTTGAAATGAATTTATATACATAGGACATTAATTACATGTTTATTTGAGTAGGCTCAGGATGAGATCAGGGCCCTCAAGCTGCAATGTATTTCACCGTGACAAAGTTTCGGGCAGATAGTTCAAAACCCTGCCGCTGAGGCGCTATATTCGCCACACACACAAACAAAACTTTCGGTCACCGATGTCTCCAGCTAGGCCACACACAACCTCGTCATTTTTAACAACTGTCACAAGGGTGATAAACCACTAAAAATAATTAATAAATATATTTGTTGATGTCGTGGAGAGCAGCAAGTGCATTTTAAAAAACTCGCAATATCAATTCTGTTGAATATATATGTTAATTTAACAAAATCTTGTGGCAAAATTGACAAAAAATGATCAAAAATAGTACTGACGTTATCGTAACAATACACCTCTCTCATAAATTTTACAAAAAGGCTGACGATTTATCCATTAAATCCATTTTATTTCTTCGCGATTAATAAAAGAACATTATTTTATACTTTTTATAATATCCATGAAATTTCGCTAAATTATAGTATTTAATTTTTAGAGAACTGATATTGCGGATTTTATAAAATGCACTTCCTTATCTCCACATTGTCAAAAAATATATTTATTAATATTATTGACACTCTTGTTGATAATAATCGCGATGAAACTAAAATTAATTAATTTACTATTTACAAAAATATATTTTTCCTAATTCACAATATTTGATTAAATTGACATTTAATTGCTACAAAATTGATATTGTGGGTTTAAAAAAAATGCACCTTCTGCTCTCCACGCCATCAAAAAATATATTTATTAATTATTTTTAGTGGCTTATAACCTGTGTTGCAATTTTTTAAAATATTGATGTGTGCAATCTACGTAGGCACATCGGTGACAGAAAGTTTGTTTGCGCGTGTAGCGAATATAGCGCCCCAGCGGCATGGCTTTGAACTATTTGCCCGAAACTTTGTCACGGTGAAATACATTGAAAATTGGGGGACCTGGATGGTATGTAATTTCTATCGCAGTGAAATCGTCTATGAACATTGTTTACACGTAAAACAACATACATGTAGCCCATTCTTCATGGGGCCTATCGATATCATTTGATTTATTGTATTTTCCAAGATACAAATCTGACTTAGTGGAGCAGTGGGTAATGCGGCGCACATAACATATATGGGTGAATCTCCACATACAGGAAAATTTTGTTTTTCGAACCTGTAGTTACTAAACTAATCGGGTTTTATTTATAAAAGTTTCTGAACTTTTCCATTTCTACATAATATAATACTTACAAATATATATATATATATATATATATATATATATATATATATCGGTTTTGATTCCTTGGGAATCGAACCGAAGGGTCCATGACAAAGCCACCGAACGCGTCCTCGGGTTGCGGATAGAGGGTACCTGTACCAAGGGTTTCTGCTGAATATGGTTACAATACTTAATAAGCAGTTGCGGACAATTGTCCAGGGATGATCCCGAATGAATAACTCCTAAGCGAAGGCGTAACAACTGTGCCGAAAGCTGAATGGTACCTGGGTGAGGTGTCTCAAACGGTGACTCTGGGATACCGGGCGACCTCTCAGAGTATCAGCCTTATCCTTGCACGCGGGGCTCTACAAGGATGGACGAACCCTTTTCCCTAGCTGCTCGTGGGAACAACAATGACGTCAAACATAGTTGTAGGAAGTGCGGTTCAAAACAATCGAACGCGCAGGGCTCCCGACAATGGGTCGGACAACAATGCCGACTACCCTAGAGTTGGGGGAGCCAATCAAGACGGAGTCAATATGATTGACCGGCAGAATCTCATTACTTTTAAGTGGACGGATCAACTCAGGGACGACCTGCTGGAGTGCTTTGATACCAGTATGGCCCCTGAACGAAAAGGTTACATGGCACGACTGCATGCTCTGTGGTGCGAGAAACACCCAGAGCTCTCGGATTTTTCGCAAAAACGTCTGCGAAACCGTGCCGAGGACCTCCGGAAAAGGGGTTGTATAAGCGGAACGCCTACACAACCGCAGCCAGAACAAGCCGGCAACAGAGAAAGAGAGGCGACACTGAGACCAACCTCGAACAGGCATCCAATAGGGAAAGAACGATGCTTCAAGACTCGGAGAAACATCAACATTCAGCTTTCTCCCAAGCCCAAAGATCTGACTGCACTGGATGATGAGCTTCGTGGAGATTTTTCCGAAGAATCCGACCTCT